>ML778905.1:306371-350459 GCA_009831015.1 Picea engelmannii | reverse complement strand
TTGTTGAGAAGCTGGGAGCGATTATTGTAAAACTTCACAGGAAAAGGGCCGAATGCAAAAGCCAGATGGAAAAACAATCTGTCCCATAGGCTATTTTTAGCCTCGTGGACGTTAAAAATACTTTCATTTCATTTCATTTCATTGAAAATCAACCACTAAACCCTAATTTTAGGGATTTAGCCATACTTTCACTATTTATGGTTTCGAATCATGAGACACCTGTTCCTTTCTAGAGGAAATTCGAATCTTTTCTATTCAAGAGGGGGGGAGGACATAGAGGAGAGACCCGAGAGGTCAATTGTAAGGTTTTCAAAAAATGATTATGAACTGTAGGGCATGAAAGTTTGATGTTTTACTCAAAGACTTTTCTTAGTTTTTTATGAGAAAGATCTCGCTGATGAGTAAGACTTTTGATCAAATAGTTTATTCTTTATGTGTTATCATACTTCCTCTATATTTTTTTATTAGATGTGTTTTTTTGTTTATATAAGGATTATGTGAATAGAGTTTGTGCTTAAGATGTTGAGATAAGGATTATTATAAGAGCTACCACATACACCTCTTTTCATTCTGTGATGTTTGAAAAGGTTTTCTAACTATTACAGATTCTTTCTGTAGTGACTGAAAATAGGTTGTTTTTAATCCTTAGCTACACTTTGTGTTTTTCTTGATTTTTTCATTCACACTTATTTGATCTCATAACTGATCTTGGGCCTTATTCCACCTGATTTGCTGCCCATAAGATTTTAAGTCGAGATTGTTGTATTTCATGGACTCCATGCCCAATGGCTTCATTCCCTTCTTGATTAATTTTACCACTCTCAAAGTTTCCTAAAACCCAAGTTATCCAATCAAACATTTTTATTCATGATGTGCTAGGCTTACACTTGAGCAGTCCAAGAGAAAATTCTAGCGCTAACACATTCCACTGAGGAGGATTGATTCAATTGCTTCTTCATCGTGTCCATGTTGTGGAAACCTTCAAATCACATATTTAAGATTTACCAAGTAATGTCTAAAGTTTGAAATTTTTGTAGTTTCTTTAATATTTGGGTGTTTCCAAGTTATCTTGGAACTATTGTCTTTCTTAATTTTGAAAGAAAAATTGGACAAAAACAAAGAATTAGGGTGTTTTTGGGCATTTATTTCTTGATTTACCATAGATCCCTTTAAATTTCACCACAATATCTTCAATCTAAACATTATGCATGGAAAGAGATTTCCAAAAATATATCCCCATTGTCAAAATTCATTCATTGTGGGAATTCCCTTAATTATGTTCCACTGGATGTTGTTGTCAAGAAAGAGCATGCTCTACTATGTCAATTATTTACTCCATCTAAACATATTATTTTAACATAAAAACTTAATCACATATGTTGATTTGAAATGGATCTAAATTGACAAATTGGTGTAAGACTCAATACCTATAATGCAATTTGACAATTAACAAAGGTTAAGAAAAATATGTAAATCAAGCAAATGTAAATGTTGAAAGAGACAAATGTGAGAGGAATAAAAACTAAATGAAATAAAAATAAAATAAAGTAGGAGAGGAGCATGAGGAATGGGAAATGAAGGGGCATGGTTGTTGGCCTTCCCCTTACCCCCTCTCCCCCTGGCCCAACTCTCCCCATTTCTTCCTTCACTGTCATTCTCAATGGGTATTTTGGCCAAGAGAGGAAGAGGCAAAGAAGGCCATGAAACATTTGTACCAGAGATTATCGAAATAAAGAAACTTAGCCCCATTCGAAGCTAGTTTTTCCATTTGGGTTTCTAGGATAAATCATGTCTCAATGTGCATTGTATTTCTCCTATGTGTAATGTAGCTAGAGAGATAGTGGGGGGGCCTAGAGGGCCCATAGTGATAATAGTGGAGGTCATTCAATGTAAGGTGGACTAGGTCCAATATATTAGTAAATAAGGCCCACTATGGTAGTTAGATATAATAAATGTAAGATGACTTCTTAGAAGGTTCTACTTCTAGAAGATTCCTCCTCTAGAATGTTCTTAGGTGATGGTAGCACTATATAAAGGGGTTCAAGCAATGTAATGAGACATGAGGAGAAGTATTGTGTTTGGAGCGGTAGCTCAATAGGAGGAAGCCCCCTCGAAGAGGCAAGTGAACAGGAGATGATCCCTTCCATAATAAGATCCATTGTATGGTGTTTCCCTACCTCAAGGGTTTGATAATAATAAAGTGTGGTTTCTTCTATCTTGCTTGTGGATATAAGATCTATTCAGGTTCTTAACACTATGTGCTGAGTATTTTATTGTGTTAACTTGAATTTATGGTTTATTGAAGCTATTGGTTATATTTTTAATGGTTACTCTATAGATGGTTAATAGTTGTTAAGTAATTAATGACCAATAACTCAATCATATCTGTAGTGTGGAGGTTTTGCTTCATTTTTTAGTGTTTAATGGTTGTTATCTATCCTAACATGTCTTTGTCCTCCATTATGGGTAATTTTAGAGATGGGAAATCCATGGCTCCCATTCTAGATCTATTGCAAATAAAGTGGAGATTTCTAAATTTAGTTTTTATGGTTGTTGGTGAGTTTTATCTCTTCTACAAACTATTATTTCTTCCCCTGATCTAAATTTCATTTTGCTAGTTGGTGTCTTACTCCTCATGGCCCATATTTCTCCCTTGGGCCACCATTTCCTTGTTGGATGGAATTTTCTCTTTATTCACAAGTCGTGCCTCTCCTATGAACCGCGATTTTTCTTTTCTGGCTAGTGATTCATCCATTTCTTGGGTTGTACGGTCATGTATTGACAAGAAGAGGATGTGTGCTAAAATTGCATGGCAGATTCTCATCTTTCTCGAAAAATTCTCTCTCGTGGGTCAACTTCTTACTCAAGTTGGTTTATTCTCATTTGATTTCTCATTTATTTGTGACTTCTCCTTGGCTAGAAGATAGATCAAGTGTGAAATTGTATATGGAGGACAATGTCGATATCATTCCCTATGACGTTTGACCTTCTGGACAACTCCAATACTCGATCACCCCAAAAACTCAACATTTGACATTGATCCTATACTCCTTACTGTAGGAAGAGACTCACTCGACTTGTGTTCTTAAATGCTCTCACTAACTAAATCCATTGTTCCAAAACAACCTTCAACTCAATGAATAAATTCAGGTAGGTTGCAGTGAACAATGATGGAATCATGAAATTATGGCATTTGTAGACATGTTTATAGAATTGAAGGAGTATGAAACTCTTCATTGACCAAGATTAAAAAAATTGAAGTTTTGGACCAATTTTTTTTTATTAACATTGAACAGAGTCTAGGTTGATGTAGTGCAATAGAGTGGTGATTTGAATGAGTCTATTTACATAGTTGCAATTAAATCTACATATTTACATGTATCCTTTCTTTATTATTATGGATGGATGAAAGCCACGCCCATCTTGTAGAAATATCTGAGGTCCTATGGGGTTGCCATCTAAGGTTTGTCCTTGACCTTAGTATGGCTCTAAGTTTCAACTGTATGGTTGTCTTCTTTTGCTGTTTTAGGACAGAAAACAATCATCCCACTTTCTGCTCAATGTTTTGCAGGTTAGGTGCTCTTTTAAGGTGCCCTTGCAAGTGTTTTCTTATCTCAATGTTAGCACATGAAATATAACTTAAAACACATAAAACTACCTCTAGATCTTGAACTTTAAAATGTTGATCTACACATCTACACATGCATAAAATTGGCACAAGTATTTTTGGTCAACATGACCCTGGATAAAACCCCCGGGGGAAAACCAGTTTGGGATATATGTCTATATAATGATGATCAAAGCAAGAGATACAACAATAATGAAATACAATGGAACCTGTATACATAGCAAGCTCATCTCAAGCCTTGCCACAAGAACCAGGGAAAGAGGTGCCCAAACTGTGGTGAGCCCTCTCCCTTTGTTTCCCTCTGCACTGAACTGAAGCGCCCTAGCTCATCTGTGACCCAATGAAGAAATCCCTCCATAGGAATGTCCTCTCCTGTGCTGTCTCTCCATTGAAATTGTCAGAGCTAAAATCCTCCAAGCAGATATGCTACCAGGTAGCTACCAGTCCTCTCAACATGTGCACCCTCCTCCATGCAGAAATGATCACCATAAATAAACAGAGACTAAAGCTGGATATCTCTCACCATGAAAGCATGCGTCCTCCCTCTAGCCTCCTCATGCATTAGACCTCATCTCAATCTGACAATTCCTCCTCTCCCAGTGATCAACTTAAGGATCCAAGTGCGCCCTCCTCTCTCAGATGTGCCACTCCTCTCTCAGATGTGCCCCTCCTCCATAAAAAAGCTCCTGACCAAGAAGAGAATGCTAAGACTCCATGGAAATACTCTCCATGCAAGMTCCAAGCCAACACAAGCTCCTCCTCAAGCTCTCAAGGGTTTTACTCAAACCCTCATGAAGTGCGCCTCCTTCTCCTCAAGATTTGCACCCCTCTTCTCTTCTCCAAAACTCTCAAGTGAAGAATGAGTCTCAAAAATATCTTTACCCTCTCTTTAGCCTCCTCATGCCAACCCTAAAAGATCAATGGCCTAGATTATATCTAGCCAAGTCTAATCAATGGGTGAGATCAACTCCAATAATCTCACTAAGGAAACCCACTTTCTTTAGTTTCTTTATGTCTATTAATTCACCCACATTGTGAATTAATTGTCACTTTATGACTTAAGTGACATATTGATCCAGATTTTATGAGAATAATGAAATGAATACAGATTATTAACAGATTGTTAGCACAAAATAACAGAGATACAATAAAACTGGTTTTCTATTCAATAATGAAATAAGCTGAAACTGTAAAATGCAGCGGAAACAAGCTTGCTGGAATGGTGGCGACTTATCTCTGAGAAGAGATGTGAAGGCTGCGCTCATTCGCAATAAGAACATTACAATGAGGCTCTAAAGGATTTTTTACAATAAACAAGAATGCCCAAAACCCTAGACATACAAAAACCTAACCCTAGGAGATGAAGCGCCAAAAGTCTTGTGGGCCCTGTTTGGGTAAGTTAGTACATCAACTTCCCGGGGTCATAACTTTTGCATACGATCTCCGTTTTAGGCATGTGATAGCCCATTGGAAAGGTATCATCGAGGAGATTCATTTTGGGGGCTCAATCATGCCTTTGATTATCATTGAGGAGATCGATCCTGAAAAACCTTCATTTAGGCCCTCAAAATGGCTCCGAAAGTTAAAACTGCTAAAAATAGTAAATTGCCAAAATTGTCAGAAAACTGTCTTGAGCCAGTTGGAAAAGGTGGGTGGCCACCGATATCCATCTGGATCACATATTTCAGTTTTTACTTAAAACTCCTAAGTCAAAGTGAAATTATAATCATAAAGTAAAGTACAAGGGTAATAGTCTTCCCCCTTTGTGTTTAGAGACTCATAAGCACATGGAGACCAATTTCCAAGGTATCAAAATCTCAACACTCCCTCTTATCGAGGAAAGTGTTCATTACCACCAATAACATCCCTATAGTGGACATGGTTGTCTCCTGGCATATGCTCGGTGAGTATGGTTGTACCCTGATCTCTGAAAGTGGACTCTGTCACAGATCTACTCAATTTGTATGATCTATAAATGACACTGACTCTCCATCTATCCAACATCATATAGATCTCGGCATCACACCGAATATCTCCACCTTGGTCTCCCACTAAGGATCTCCTCCTACTCCTGGCCTCTCACCAAGAGTATCTACTCTTGGCATCTCACCAAGAGTCTCCCTCTCTTGGTCTCTCACCAAGAGTCATGAACTTGGCCTCTCACCAAGTCACCTCCACTTGAAGTGGATCCAGAACCTGATCTTCCCATCTCAGAATCTATGTGAGGCTCAAGCCTCTCTGGTGCCTTGTTGCTCCTCCTCATCATCCTCTGATGCACTGGAGTTGTAGCACCCACTCTTTGTCTGCTCGACTTCTCTGAAACTATAGCTATACTGGGTGGACCAATCACCCACTCTGAAGATGTCTAGGGACACTAAGTCTGATCTCCCTCTGAATCACTGCTATGCGTCAATCAATTCTCATCAACTTGGTCTCCCCAACTAATGCGGGATGGTGTAATAGTAGATAAAGTAGTAATGAATGCACACTCTCTCACAAACTTCTCCTCGAACTCTATCTCCTCTGTTGTCGTTGCTAACACATCTTGCTTTTTATTCTTCTTGGGACATTGTCTTGCACAATGACCCATCTCTCCACAAGCAAAGCATCTCATTGTGATCATGTCTCTGCTTTGCCCACTGTTGTTGCTGCTCTCTCCTCCCTATGGTGGGGCCCCAAACTTGGGACCCTGCCGACCTCCACGACCGGTTTTCTTCTTGCCCTTTGTCCAAAGAGAAAGGTTCTTGTCACCAGAAACTGTCTACTGCTTCTGTCTAGAAGACTCGGCTGCAAGCCTAATCTCCTCCTAGATGAAGTCATCCCACATCCTCTCCCATGTAGGCATGACCTCCCTGGAAACAATGCCCCATACAAATGGACCCCATGGTTTGGTGAAGCTATTCATAGCTTGCCTCACCAAAGAGTTAGGTTTCACAACCTCTCCCACGACTTCCAACTCATCTCTGATCTGTGTGTATCTACCAAGGAATGAAGTAACTGTCTCATCCTCGAGCATGTGAATGCCCCTGAGTCGGTCATGAAGAACCATCTTTCGGTTCTCACTAGAGCTCTCGTAAAACTTTCACAAAGATGCCCACATCTCGTATGCACAAGTCTTCCTAGTCAAGTGGGGAATAATGTGATCTCTCACAACATCACAAATGATCCTCTTTTCCTTGTTGTTCCTCCTCCTGAACTCTGCAACCAACACAGGTGCAGTGATAGGAATAGGAGGAACAACTGCCTCGACTTTGTCCCATAGCTCGAGGTCCTCTAAGACAAAGACCATCTTCACCTTCCAAGGTGATCAATTGCTAGCCCTGGCTAGCCTGTGCTCCACACGCATATGAGATACTGACATGTCTTCCAACTGTGCCCACTCTGATGCTCCCAATGAAAAGGAATGTTGCCTCAATCCTATAAACACAGATGTGAAAAGAGGCAAGCGAATCCACGACCTCACTACTAATCAGTAGGTGTGAAAAGAGGTCATCTCTACAGCCTCACTCCTATCCACACAGGTGTGAAAAGAGGTTGTCCACAAGTGTCAAAAATCAGCCCAACAAATCCGCCCACAACTGTCCACAAACACTGTAAACTAGCTGTCCAAAATCTACCTTGAGCTGTGCAACTGACAATGAAAGAGAGGTACCTTCAGATCTGAAGTTTACCCATTGTTTTGGATAGTAAACTTGGTGTCCAAAACAACCAACAAATCTGATATAAAAACTTCTCCAAACTGCCCAAAAAGTGCTCCAAAATCAGCAAGTCTAAGCCACCTTTGGCTCTGATACCATGTAGAAATATCTGAGGTCCTATGAGGTTGCCATATAAGGTTTGTCCTTGACCTTAGTATGTCTCTAAGTTTCAACTGTGTGGTTGTCTTCTTTTGTTGTTTTAGGACAACAAACAATCATCCCACTTTCTGCTCAATGTTTTGCAGGTTAGGTGCTCTTTTAAGGTGCCCTTGCAAGTGTTTTCTTATCTCAATGTTAGCACATGCAATATAACTTAAAACACATAACACTACCTCTAGATCTTGAACTTTAAAATGCTGATCTACACTTCTAAACATGCATAAAATTGACACAAGTATTTTTGGTCAACATGACCCTGGATAAACCCCCCCCCGGGGAAAACCAGTTTGGGATATATGTCTATATAATGATGATCAAAGAAAGAGACACAACAGTAATGAAATACAATGGAACCTGTATACATAGAAATCTCATCTCAAGCCTTGCCATAAGAACCAGAGAAAGAAGTGCCCAAACTGTGGTGCACCCTCTCCCTTTGTTGCCCTCTGCACTGAACTGAAGTGCCCTAGCTCATTTGTGACCCAATGAAGAAATCCCTCCATAGGAATGTCCTCTCCTATGTTGCCTCTCCATTGAAAGTGTCAGAGCTAAAATTCTCCAAGCAGATCTGCTACCAGGTAGCTGCCAGTCCTCTCAACATGGGCGCCCTCCTCCAAGCATAAATGATCACCATAAATAAACAGAGACTAAAGTTGGATATCTCTCACCATGAAAGCATGCGCCCTCCCTCTATCCTCCTCATGCATCGGACCTCATCTAAATCTGACAAGTCCTCCTCTGCCAGTGAGCAACTGAAGGATCCAAGTGCACCCTCCTCTCTTAGATGCACCCCTCCTCCATAAAAAAGCTTTTGACCAAGAAGAGAATGCTAAGACTCCATGGAAATACTCTCCATGCAAGCTCCAAGGAAACACAAGCTCCTCCTCAAGATCTCAAGGGTTTTTCTCAAACCCTCATGAAGTGCGCCCTCCTTCTCCTCAAGATTTGTGCCCCTCTTCTCTTCTCCAAAACTCTCAAGTGAAGAATGAGTCTCAAAAATATCTTTACCCTCTCTTTAGCCTCCTCATGCCAAACCTAAAAGATCATTGGCCTAGATTAGATCTATCCAAGTCTAATCAATGGGTGAGATCAACTCCAATAATCTCACTAAGGAAACCCACTTTCCTTAGTTGCTTTATGTCTATTAATTCACCCACATTGTGAATTAATTGTCACTTTATGACTTAAGTGACATATTTCACCTTTGACTTAAAACTCCTAAGTCAAAGTGAAATTAGAATCATAAAGTAAAGTACAAGGGTAATAGTCTTCCCCCTTTGTGCTTAGAGACTCATAAGCACATGGGGACCACTTTCCAAGGTACCCAAATCTCAACACATCTGAGACCCAAATGGTGGATGAGCGATTGAAAGCATGGGATGAACACAAAGATTTTTTTTTTTTGGTTTTTAGTCATATCACAACTTGCTTTGTCTTTGGAATTTATGCATTAATTGAGGGGTTATTTTTATGAGGAGGAAACATATCAAACTAATTGTTAGTGTGATTTAGGACCATCTATAGATGTTATAGAAATTGTTTCTTATAGTCTTCCAAGTTACTTTGAAGCGCCAAAATCCTATAGTCTTCCAAGATACTGCAACAACTTTGAAGGGTTAGTTGACTTGGAAATAACAAGCAAGAGAAGTGACTTGAATGTTGGATGCCAATTGTGCTTGAGAGGAATGCCTCCAATGGTACGGAAAGACTAGAAAACAACAATTCCATAAAGCTCTTATAGAGACCTATTGGCATATTGGATAGCAAGGTGGGGGTACATGTTATTATAACATTGATAGCTAAATATCATCTGCAGGTTACATTGAGAATATTGATTCAAAATATTTGTTGAAACGTGTTGGTTGTTGACCTAATTGTATTTTCCATTTCTAGCTATTTCTTGTGTGCAAGCTACATTGAGAACAAAGAAAGTACAACCATCTGAAGAATAGAGAAGAATAAAGATCCTAGTAGAGGGCATAGGAGAAAGACCAACTAGCCTTTCAAAAGGTAGAGTAGAGTGTTGCATAAAGAACGTGCCTTGCAACTAGAAGAAGACAGAGACAAGAAGTTAATTCCACACAGTATCTCTGTCAGTGAAGGGAGTGGGCTATAAGTCCCTCATTTATGGATCAAATGGTATTAGAGAAGTTGCATCCTTAGTTGTGAAACATTCCAAAACTTTAAACGTAACATTGTATACCTCAACATGGGAAAATAAAGCAAATAAAAGTAGAAATACTTAAGGGCTAACAATGCTCATCTTCGAGAAGAGAACAAGCATTTGAAGGGGCAGGTCCAAATGTTCAACAAGAGGATGTCAAAGATGGAGAAACACCTTGGGAACTTTGCTAAATAAGAAGTTTGAAGAATTCCAAGACTCCCTCACTACGATCATGATAGATTGGGACAAGCACATAGGACAACTTGTACACCTCAATGAGAAGGTCATTCAGTTGGATAGATGGCAAGAAGATAGGCTCACTTGGATGATGGCATAGCTACAACAATAGTTGGAAATGAAGGAGTAGGCATTAGAAAAGATCCAAGTAGTGGTCCAATAGCATTGAGAAGAAAGGCCACCTTCCATTGTCATTGTCCAAGCTAGCACCATCATCAAGACTACCTTGGTAAGCTCACCCTCCTTGGATTCCTCTCAAGAGAATTTTGGTGATTTCAAAAATTATACCAAAGTTATGGGTTCCCAGCTCCTAAGGTAGATGAGCTATGATGTACAAGGGCCAGGCAAGAGAAGACAAGGCATCTTGAGCCCCATTGTAGCCATATCATGGGTCAAGTTGTAGCCATATCGTGCATCAAGCATGAAGGCTTAGGCTTTGATGGCATATTAGAAAATCCCATGACCATGAAGAACATTTTTGTGAAGGATAAATACATGCAAGAGTTGTCTTGCTCATCAAGAGAAGGAGCAACCATAGTGAGTGAAGGTGGCATCCCACTACCACATCAACCTTCTCATGGAAGATTGAAGGAGGGAAGAAATGAGAAGAGCTCACAGACTCAACCTACAACTACACTTTGAGAAAGCAACAAGAAGATTAACTGGGGAAAGAAGAATAAGAAGATCAAAAGGTTTTCCTTGAACAAGACATTCCTTGTTTATCATTGCTACAATAAGAGAGGCCATAATACTATTGGCTATTGGCACGTGGAGGCACACTCATTCCATGGAAAGAAAGGCCATATTGAGGCATTTTGTTGGGGGAAGCGAGCCATATGCCATATCCTTGAACGTTTTTATAGAAAGAAGGAAAATAATACTTCTCTACAAAAACAAACTTCAAGGCACATGAAGAAAATGACTATCTCAAATAGTCCATACCACAACACTAAGAAATTTTTCCATCACTACAAGTTGAGTGGATATTGGGAAGTAAAGTGTTGGTGGCTTCATCTAGATATTCACCTCGGAAACCAAAAATACATGAGAAGAGTGTGGAGAACGAAGATTGCAGAAGATGAAGAGATGCATGCATCTCTAGTCCAAGGGGAAAAAGTTGTCTAAGGAGAGATAACAACATAGGAGGTTTTCATCACCAACAATGTGGATAACGGTTTGATGCCAAGGGTAGTGAAATTCCAATGGTTGTTTTCGATATTGCATCAAAAGAATCCATTATTGAATATGTGTCAGAGATTCAATGAATATGTGCCATAGATTAACGCATAGAGGTCAATTAACTTTGGAGGAGTTATTGAGAACTCCATGAAATTCTTGCAAGCATGTGCAAGCGCTAGAGAGTTGTTTCCATGTTGGGAAACAATTAATCCTAGCAAGAGAAAGCAAGCCACACTTCCTTTTTGGGATTGATACATGATGGCATAGCATGTTGGGGTCACACTAAACATAGACCAACATTCAACTTAACTTCATTACTACCAAGATGGACCATCTGAAAAAGAGAGAGAGAGATGGGAATGCATGTTGAGTCTAGAGTTGAGTTGAGATGGGAATGAGTGTTGAGTTTTGAATATGGAGTTTTCTCAGAGCCAAGAGTCAGTGAGAAAACTTATACTATGGGTTAATAGTTGTCAAGTAGTTAATGAGCTGAGAATTCAATCATCTATGTACTATGGAGGTTTTGCTTCATTTTGTTGTATTTAATGGTTGTTATATATCCTAGACTAGCTTACTCAAGGGTTTGTGCTTAATTGTTGATTTCTAATCCTAATAAGGAAAAAAAAAACTTATATGTTTGTCCTTCAAGGTGCTATCTCACATTTTGTGCGTCGATTTAAGGCATTTCTCAAATATGGAAATTATATTGTAGCAATAAAAATTTGATTTGGTAAAACCCTAAGGAAAGGGTTTGGTGCTTAAAAGTGTATCATTACTCATACCTAGCCTCTATTTCATTTCTAGATTATTTCTACAAGTTTATCTTATAGATCTAGTGGTGAAATTGATCTCTAAAGTGATTTTAATGAATTATCCTCTACTTAGAGATCTTATTGGTGAATTCTAGTACTAATATTGGAAACCCTAAAGGGGATTCACCACTTATTTACAATTTCTTTCTTAGTTAATGGTTATATATCTTTAGAACTTGTTTCCAACACTTGTTGGACTATCATTGCATAGTATATCTCTTTTCCAAGTGGAAACATTTGAGATGCCTTGCTTTCTAGTGCATAATCACTCTCTTGGATGGTCTTTTCTATGCTCTAAATCTGAAATTTTTGTGTTGTTTTATCATACAACAAATTTAGAAGTTGAAGGATAGCCCTAATCTTGTCATTTCTTAGCATCTAGTCAATTGGTAATCATAACAAACATTGCACCATTGATTTATGCTAACTAGTTTCACTCTTTGTGCCCTAAAGTAGCTTGAAAGTTGCTCTTGCATCTCTTGAAGCTTCACTTGTTGAGTGATAACATTTTAATTGAAAATATGAAGTTTCTCACATTGTTTATCTTTCATATCAGATTTGGCATATACAACCACTAGCTCATAACCCTCTTTCTCAAGT
Organism: Picea engelmannii; assembly: GCA_009831015.1. NCBI lineage: Eukaryota > Viridiplantae > Streptophyta > Pinopsida > Pinales > Pinaceae > Picea > Picea engelmannii. Next base: position 337,982 of record ML778905.1, on the reverse strand, counting down.
GGCTATATTTGTGGTTTATGTTATTGTTTTTAATTGGTTATCTTTGAAGCATTTAATCACTAATTAGAATCTTTGTGCATCTAGTTGTTATATATATATATATATATAGAGAGAGAGAGAGAGAGAGAGAGAGAGAGAGAGAGAGAGAGAGAGAACCCNAGAGAGAGAGAGAGAGAGAGAGAGAGAGAGAGAGAGAGAGAGAGAGAGAACCCTAAGGGTTAGCTCAATTGGTCTAGAGCTAGATTTGAGATATTTCTTTCTTGTTGTTAGTCACGGGTTCAAATTTCTTGATTAGCCTTGGGGTTAGGCCATGTAATCAAGGCTGACAGTTTACCCCATTTACCATCCATGGATCATGGGTAAGTACTCATATGGTTTCCTTGGAATATATATATATATATATATTCAATTTACTAGATAACCATAGCATAGATAGGATCACTAAGAGAAACACAATCACAAGATACACAACATTTATCCTGGGAAACCCTCATGGGGGAGAAAACCCAGCAAAAACGTCCTTAATATAGATAGACAATACAATGCCAAGACAATAAACCAAACACTAGAGAATATCCTCTACTAAGCAATGTGCCTCTCTATTCCTTCTTCTCCCAACTGTAGCTACCAAACTTGCGCACTGAGTGAGTGAATGAGTGAGTGATCAAATGAGACGTTGGATTCCTTTATTTATATAAATTGGCAGGTGTTGGAAAGGTGTCTCTTCACTGGGCAGGGCCGACTTGTCTTCTTAGTGGTTAAAACCACTTTAATTAGCTTGGGGTACGACTTCTCATTTTGCATAATATATTTAGGGTTTGACCAATCCACAAAAGGGGATTTGGTCAATTACAATGCTCGACATGATCAATCCACAAAAGGGGATTGATCTAATGAATAATAACTCAATAATAAATAGAATACTCTTTGAAGTTACAATATTTCAACACTCCCCCTTAACAAGAAGGGTATTCTACAACATCATCATGAGAGAGAGAGAGGGAAGCAACATCAACAACATCTGGAACAATGACTAGCATATCTATAAATCATCGAAAGCTTTTCTCATCATCAATATCATCATCCACAATAGGGAGCTGAAATGGAATCATCATCATCTGCATCAACATGGATTAGTATAACACTAATACATCATCATCATCAATAACATCACAAGGCTGATAGTTGATCAACAACAACAACATCACAACATGAAGGCTGGAGCATAGTCAACAACAACAACATCAAAACATGAAGGTTGGAGCATCATCAACAACAACAACATCACAACATGAAGGTTGGAGCATCATCAACATCAACACTAGGCTGGAAATCTTCAACACGAAGTTGGCATCTCAACTACATTAGCACGAAGCTGGAAATGTTCAACACGAGGCTAGCATCTCAACAACATCAACACAAAGCTGGAAATATTCATCACGAGGCCGGCATCACAACAACATCATCACAAAGATGGAAATATTCATCATGAGGCTGGCATCACAACAACATCAACACAAAGATGGAAATATTTAGCACTAGGTTGGCATCCCAACAACGTCATCACGAAGTTGGAAATCTTTAGCACTAGGATGGCATCACAACAATATCAACACGAAGCTGGAAATCTTCGGCACTAGGATGGAATCGACACTACTCCCCCTCTTGAGGGAGGTCCTTTCGGACTACACCAAGCTTATCTCGAAAGTGCTCAAAATTTACACGAGATAGAGGCTTGGTCAACACATATGCAACCTGTTCATTCGTGCTAACATATTGGAGCTTTATGGCTCCTCTCTGCACCATATCACGAATGTAATGATATCGGATCTCTATGTCTTTTGACTTGTCATGGAACACATGGTTATCTGTCATCTTTATGGAACTCTGGTTATCACATAGGATCACAGTTGCTTCCATCTCCAGATCGAATAAACCTGTCAACAACTTCCAAAGCTATATGGCTTCACAACTGGCGGAACATGAAGGAATGTATTATGCTTCTATCGTGCTGAGAGCAATGCTTGATTGCTTCCTACTCTGCCATGAGATCATGGTTGACCCCAGACTGAAACAACATCCTAAAGTTCTCTTTCTATCAAAGACACTTACAACCCAATCTAAATCAGTATAACCACTCAGTCTGAAGTCATGATATCCATTATAACTGAGACCACAATTTAATGTACCCTTAAGGTACCTCATCACATGTTTTGCAACAACCAGGTGAAAACGTCTGGTCTCTACCAGAAATTGACTCAAGGTGTTCATAGTAAAACATATATCTGGCCTGGTGTTCGTCAGATACATCAACAATATAATGATCTGTCTCTACAGGGTAGCATCAATCAATTTTAACGAAGTGTCAACCAGGAGCTTCAACTTTGTTTCCATGGGTGTATTCATGGATTTGCACTCCAACATATCAAATCTCTTCAGTATTTCAACTGCATACTTCCCTTGGTTAAGGAAGATCTTCTCTGGGCTCTACCAAACCTCAAGACCTAAGAAATAGTGCATTAGGCCAAGGTCTTTCATCCCAAATTCTGCAACGATCTTCTTCTTACAATCAATGATGAGTTTTTTTTTCTCGAGTTAAGAGTAAGTCATCCACATACAACAACAATATAACAAGCTCATCATTCATAACCTTGAAGTAAAGGTTAGAATCAAATTTACTCTTGGTAAAGCCCAAGGTCATCAGGAAGCTTTCAGTCCTTCCATACCAAGCTCTAGGAGGTATCTTCAATCCATACAGATCCTTCTTCAACTTGTAGACACGAGTCTTCATGTCTCCAAATTCAAACCCTTGAGGTTGTTCTATATACACTTCTTCTTCAATGACACCATTCAAGAAAGTTGTTTTCACGTCCATTTGGTGTAACTTACGCTTCATATTAGATGCAAGGGCTATAGTGGTTCTGATTGAAGTGTATTTGGCTACAAGGGAAAACGTCTCTTCATAGTCAATGCCTTCCTTTTAAGAAAACCCACGAGCAACAAACCTTACTTTATATTTCTCAATACTTCCATCAGCAACATGTTTTATTTTGAAAAACCATTTGGAAGATACCACATCCTTTCTCTTTGGTCTGGGAACTATTTCCCATACATCATTCTTTATAATGGATTGGTATTCTTCTGTCATGGCATATTCCCATTCTTTCTTTTGAATATCTTCTTCAAAGAAAGTAGGATCCTTCTCTAAGAGATCACACATCAAAGCCATATAAATGGAGAATGGCTTGGGTTTCTTGACTTGTCTCATGGTTCCTTCAAGGGCACCATACTTCTCTCCATATTGAATAAGTTCACTTGCCCAGGCTAGATTTCTCTTGTGAGAGATCGTCATCTAGGGAGGTTCTTGGGATTCTATTGTTTCATGATCTTCTAGAATCTCCTCATCGGGGGAAGCTATGACTTCCATCACTGGTTCTGAAACTCTAAGAGCCACATTTTCTTCTTCATATACTTCTTCAAGATGACATCTTCTTGATTTCTTTAGTGTTTCATCTTCATCAAAGGTTACATCCCTACTAATCTCAATATGATGGTAACCTAGTATATAAACTTTGAAGGCCTTGGAGACCTCATAGTATCCAACAAATATTCCCTTCTTTGCTGAAGGGTCCAGCTTGGTTCTCTTCTCTTTCGAAATGTGTACAAATACTAGACAGCCAAATATTTTGAGATGGCTTACTTCTGGCTTCTTTCCGGAGAACATCTCTTCAGGGGTCTTGAACCCAAGCGCACTATGGGACAATCTGTCTGTACATATACTGTATTTTTTGTTGCTTCTGCCCATAAGTGCATTGGAATATCTTGATCATGCATAATAGTCTTCACTGCTTCCAGTATAGTTTTGTTCTTTCTTTCTGCTACACCATTTTATTGAAGATTGTAGGGAGTGGTGAGCTCCCTCTTGATCTCGACATATTTACAAAAGTTTGCAAACTCTTTTGAGGTGTATTCTCCTCCATTATCTGACCTGAGTATCTTGATATTTCTTTCAGAGAGATTCTCTATAAAGGCTTTGAATTCCTTGAATTTACTGAACACTTCATCTTTTGATTTCAAAAAGTAAACCTAGGTTTTGTGAGAATAGTCATCAATAAAAGACACATAGTATATATACCCATTGATGGAGGTTGATGTCATTGGGCCACATACATCTTAGTGAATGAGCTCTAGGATTCCTTCTACTTTTCCGTCTCTCTTCGGGAAAGGGTTCTTGATGTTCTTTCCTTGTGCACATCCGTTGCACACACCTTCATGGTCAACCTTGAATTCTGGTAGACCTGTGGCTGCCTTGCTTACATATGGTAATGCCTTGTAGTTGATGTGAGCTAGTATTCTATGCCAAAGTTCACATGGATTCTCAATGGAATGGGTCAAGGTTTGTTCTGAGTGACCCTTTAGCTTATACAAGCCACCTTCTTCTTTTCCAATAACAATTGCTTCTTCCATGGTTTTTCCTTTGGTCCACATAAGAACTTCTCCATCTATGAAAGCAAATCGGAATCCTTTCTTCTCTAAAGCTGATATATAAAGTAAGCTCTTTGTCAAACCTAGTATATATAGTACATCTTCATGGGGGTCCCTTAATCAAGTTTGTAATTTGATTCTCCTACTCCTTTGATAGGGTATTGATAATCATCTCCAAGTGTAACTTTCTGGTGAAACTTATTTTCTGTAAGGCAAGAGAGAATGTCTCTTTGACTTGTCATGTGCTTGGAAGCACCACTGTCTATGAGCCAAGTGTCCTCACTAGGTGACATTGATCCTGAGAGGATAAATATTAAGACATAGTATTCAATCTGTTCTTTTAACATCTTTGTGGGTGGCTCTTCATATTCAATTGTATGGGCATGGTGCCTCTTATTTCTCTTATTGTATTCTTCTCGTATGGCTGGATTTTTTTTAGCAATATGTCCCATATTGTCACAATGGTAACATTGGTAGGATCAATAGTCTTTTTCTCTTCTTTGACCTTTCTGAAACTTCTGGAATCTCCTTGGAGGGTGAGATTCTTTATGTATGAATTTGTTTTGGGGGTGAGACTCCTTATGAGTTTCTTTCTAGAAGTATGAATTCTTTCTTCCTCCTTTAGTATGAGTATCTAGGGCTTGATCATCGTCTCTTGATAGTAATGCTTCTTGGTTAGCTACTTTTGCTTCTTCTTGAACACATTCTTCCCAAAGACTGTCAAAGTTTAATTTCTCCTTTCTGGAACAAATAGTTTGTATGAATTCATCCCAAGGTATTGTGAGACCATTATGGGTTGTCATTATAAGTTCGTCTTCATATAGAGTATCACCAATTGCTTCTAGTTGTTCTTTGTATTGTGATATTCTAGAGAAATATTCCTGAATTGTTTCTCCTTTCTGCATCCTTGTAATTTTGAGTTGAGTTCTTAGATTCATCTTCTGATTGAAGTTATTTCTGTCATACAATATGGTTAGGGCATCAAACATTTCTTTTGGAGTCTTCTTGAATCCACTTGAAGAATCAAGTGATCTTTAATAGAATCTGTAATGATTCTTTTGGCCCCAATTGTGTCCTTTTGGTCTTTTTCTTTAACAACAACATCAGTAGGTTATGGTACATATTCTTGAATGAATATTGCTAGGTCATTCTCTTCAAGAATGAGTGCAAACATTTACTTCCAGGCACAAAAGTTTTCCATACCTTCTAGCTTGTCAACAAGATTAGTGCTTGTAGACATCTTTACCTGGAGCTAGGAAAATGACCAAAAATTGAAAATGCTCAGAATTTAATTTTAAACTTACCAGGAGGTGTGCTTGGCTGAGGCGAGTAGCCTGGTGCAGTTGGATTTTAGAAAATCCAAAATTTTCCCTTTCAAACTTGACCAGTGGAATTCTGGACTGGTACTTCTAGTACTAGTTCTGGTTTCCTGATTTTCTGGTACTTCTGGTTTTCTAGTACTTCTAGTTTTCTAGTAATTCTGATTTTTTGGTACCAGTGAAAACTATGGTTTCACTTTTCGGGAGTTCTATCCACTGAAAAAGTGCACTGAAGGTGCTAAAGAGTTCCCTAGGCTAGGGCACACTTTTCTAGATGATTTTTAGGTTGATATTCCTCTTCAACAAAAATATCTAATTTTCTTGTACGACAAGAGTAATGTTTTTTTTTATCCAGTGAAAGATGTTATTTTCAGCTTAGATCTGATACCATGTTAAGGTTTAAGTTATTATTAGGTTTCTTTTCAATTTACTAGATAACCATAGCATAGATAGGATCACTGAGAGAAACACAATCATAAGATACACAACATTTATCCTGGGAAACCCTCATGGGGGAGAAAACCCAACAAAAACTTCCTTAATATAGATATCCAATACAATGCCAAGACAATAAACCAAACACTAGAGAATATCCTCCACTGAGCAATGCACCTCTCTCTTCCTTCTTCTCCCAACTGCAGCTACCAAACTTGCGCACTGAGTGAACGAATGAGTGAGTGATCAAATGAGGCGTTGGCTTCCTTTATTTATACAAATTGGTTGGTGTTGGAAATATGTCTCTTCACTAGGCAGGGCCGACTTGTCTTCTTAGTGGTTAAAACCACTTTAATTAGCCTAGGGGCTGACTTCTCATTTTGCATAATATATTTAGGGTTTGACCAATCCACAAAAGGGGATTTGGTCAATTACAATGCTCGACATGATCAATCCAAAAAAGGGGATTTATCTAATGAATAATAACTCAATAATAATTAGAATACTCTTTGTAGTTACAATATTTCAACAGAAATATGCATGGGTTTGGTATTGTAATTTCAAGCTTGAAGAGATAAAATCATTCCCACATTTGATACAAAAAAGTTTCAAAAGCATTGGATCTATGGTCATGAATAACTTGAAGATGCTTGTGTTTTTCTTGATATACAAGATAAAATAGGGGAAAATGTCGATGGTTTGATAATGGAATATGATGATAATTCGCCAATTGATCTTCTTATGGAAATAGAGGAAATATAGGATGCATACTTTTTCTTGTGTGATTATATTGAAGTAAAATTTGGTGACCCTTCTACGCTAAATCTTGAATAATATTTACATGAAGAAGCTCATCCCTCTCCTCCCCCCCATGAGCCTTTATTGCACAATATTATAGAGTTAAAAAAGGATGAGGAGTGGATGCCACATGTTGAAAATGTAAAGGAAACATATGATGTCATAAGAAAAGATGATCTTGTTCAAGAAAGGCCTCAAGAAGCACCTTATTGTTCTCTTAAAGATAATGATTCTATTGAATATTTCATTGCATATCCTTAAGAAGAACCATTGAAAATCAAGAGACACCTCATGATTCAATTGAAGGTTAAATATATGAAGAGATCTTTGGCAAAGACCTTAATAGTACAAGCATCTAAGAATCTGTTACTTCTCCTCCTCATGAAAGAAGGGTTTGATATGTTACACTGCTTTCCAAGATTTTGATTTTTATGATACATCATTTAGCAACTTGCAAAAGGAAAATATGATCGAGAAACCCTTATTTGATGAAGAACATGACAACAAAGAGATTGAAAATATCGATGTTCTTCTCCATATTGAAAGACATAAATGGGACATAAGTTGTTCTTATTTTGATGGGGATCTCGTTTATGACGAAAATGATTATTGTTCTAAAGATATGATTGCAGAATTTTGGTCTTGTGGAAAACCAAACACAATCAGGGAATGTGAAACTTACTTCATAATGCATGAGAAACAATGTCATCCCACTAATAAGGTTGATTTGTGAGCGCACAAAGGGAGTTTTCATAGCCAAATGACAACACAAATTGTTCGGCCATGGAGGTCCCCAACTCATGTCTTCCATATGCATAAAATTCCATCTAGTAATAATGATTTTGAGGCAGTAAGTTTTGGTAGGCATCACCATGTTCAATATTGGGATTATTGCTGGAATTTTCAACCTCATATACAAGGGAAGTCAACCATAAGTCATAGGTTTGCATATTTTTTCAAACCTGATTGGTTCTCTCATGCTTCATTTACATATGTTATTAAGAACAAAAAGGAGGGGCAACAATATTCTTGTGGGTTTTTGTTGGAGCTTCCCTCAAAGCCCCTCTTGCTTCATGGTTTGAAGAGAAAGAATGATGGATTGCCTTACACTTGTATCAAGGAAAATGATAACATCATCCCCATTCACCTTTGCATCAATGAATCTTGCAGCAATATAGGTCCACCTTGGCATGCCTTTGTTCTTCTCTCACATGAACATGACCCTACTTCAAATTCTGACCAAGGAAAGTTAAAGGAGATGTCGACATATGCTTACTTGATTCTTGATGTCTCGTTATTTTGGTTTGTGACCAAGAATTAACATAAATTTCATGGTATTGATGAACTAATGAAATAGTTGCATTGTATTTATGATTTTACTTAACCTGTTTATGTATTTATGTTAGAATAGGTTAGAATGAATAAGCTCTCTACCATGAGCATTAGATTTACTTTTGTGTTTTATGTACTTTATTGATTGCTGAATTTTCATTTTGTTTTAGAATAAAGTAAGATGATGCTCACATGTACATATTTTCTCTAAGACGTGGTGCTAGTAACATGTGCCTGATTAATCTTCATTTACACATGGATTTATTTCTCTCTCGAGGAAGGGAAAAGGCACTTGTCTCTTCACCTCTCCCCTACATTTGACATCCATCTAGTGAGAATGTTTCAAGTTAACAAGTTATTTGTAGATTCTAGAGTTCTCATGCACTCTCTAGATGAGAACATGACCCCAAGTTGGAGCCAATTGTTACACCTCAAATTCACTTCAGTGTACCCTATATTTTTTTCGCCAAATGTGATCCATCATTTGAGCAGATTATGTATATCATTGTATCACGATGAGAAAAAAGTTTGGTTATCTTTGTACTCGTGTATTGTATCGGGCCATACTTATATGCCTATGTCAGTAAGGGGCCTAGCTAGTATCTCCAAACCCCCTTGTGGTCGGTTATGGATAGTCATTTTAGTCTCCATTTCAAGATATGAATTTCTCTTATGGCTATCGTTGACTGCCCCTTTGTGCTAGTAACTCACCATCATGTCAGTCATTTATGATCTAGGTAGGCATGCAAGTATCTTGGGATGGATCTACTAGGACACATGATCTAGGGGAGCTTCTAGTATTTCTCACTTCTTTGTATGTAATGTAAAAGTGTTGCTCATGTTGTAAAGATTGTTGTACCTATTGAAGCACACTTATCGCATGCCTAAGAATGGAACCCCATCTTATGTATGTGTCACACTTTGGCCATTTACTCTTGGAGATGATTCTACATATCCTCACTTAGTTTCACATCCCCCGAGGAAGTCTCACGGATCTCTAGGCACTACACGTATCCCAAGGCACCAGTTAGATCAACTGAGGCATTTTGGGGCTATTTATACATGCATGGACATCCTCTTGACATGACACATTGAGGATAATAAAGAACTCTCCCATTTTTGTCACTTTTTGAGCTATTTATCACTTGGTATGAGGGTCGACCCCACATGTGTAGACATTATCCTAGACATTGGGGAATATTATGAATTGATTTGACATGGATGGTCCTCTTCCATGATTTGTGGAGGCATCTTTGCTTGATATGAGGACATGGTCACACCTTGGAAGCATATATTGAGGATCTATGAGCATAATTTGAGGATTTGTCCACTTCTTGGGGTATTATTCACTCATTCCATGAGGTCGTTCCACATTTGGAGGCTAGGCATTGGCAATTTCCTTGCTTGGAAGGAATTTACACAATGATTTGAGGATTCTACCATGTTTTTTCAAGGGACCATTGAGCTTATTCTCCAAGTTAAATTCATCTCTATGGGGTGGCCCCCTTCTCTTGAGGGTTTTATGTACATGTGGCATGTTTTACTTGTAGTTTGACTTATTCTCCTTCATTATGTAGATGAGAAGTCACTTTTTGTAATTCTCCTAGACTATATTTTAGGAGATAAAAAAAATAAAGAATGACAAGGATGTAGAAGCCTCATCTACAAATAAAGCCTTTTCTCTCATTCTAATTGGTTTTTGTTGTTGGTCATCACTTGAGAATACAATCTGTTGAAGATATGCCTATTGGAGGTTTTGGTGTTAGTTCTTGGGGCTCTCTCTTTCTTGGTTATCTTCTTGGTGCATAAAATATTTTTTATGATAATTCAAGACTTCTACTAGCTAGCAATATCAATCCATTTGAAGGGTTGTTTAACCACTTGGAGAGAAGATGTCCAGGGTTTCTATCTCTTCCATCTTCCTGTGTTAGTTTGGTAAGTGATCAATCTCTTATTTTGTTTTTCCTTTGATTCCTTGGCAAGGGTTTCAAGAATTTTATTCAAGCCACAATTGATCTTGTTGGTGAAGGATTCTCCCTTGTGAAATCCCTTCTTTTAGGGCCTTGTTCCTCATACCTTATCTTGATTAGGTGAGGGATTAATCTACCCTTATGGTTCTAATATATTACCCTAATTGTAGCATCCCCAGTTTTAATCCTCGTGAATTTTAATGTAATTGTGAAAATGCAAGTTAGGCTGGTGATCTAGTGTGTTTCGAGTTAGAGATCTTGTACTGATCAATATGGCAATTAATTGAGCTAGGTAAATTGTACATTGAAATTATTAATAAAAATACATCACTAGTTGTGATACGAGAGGGACATAACATTCGGGGGACCATGATTCCAAAAGAGAGGGGGGCTAGGTGGGGTCTAAGAGAAACTCATGCCATTTTCCTAAGTTAATGTGTCATTACCATCTAATCCTCCTTTGACTTATTAGACACTCAATCATTGAATTCATGTAAGAGGTTGGGTGAGGGAGTCAACTTACCTAGTTATGATAGCATGGGTTGAGTACAAACAAGCATGGGGGAAGTGTGAGAGTTAAACAATCATTTTGGGGAAGAGTGAGAGTCAAGCAAGCATGGGAGAAGAAGGAAATTTGACTAGGAGAGGTGATAGTTTTTAGAAGGGGTATTTTTGGATAGAAAGGAGGAGCTTGGTGCTGGAAAAGAGCACTATCCATGATGTGCATGAAATTAAATATGAGAGGGTTGAGGTTTATATTATAAATGAAGGTTATGTGCCTGTAAGTGTGTTTCATGTTGAGTAAACTACTCAAGATCCTTGAGAAGGTTGTTGTGATCACTCCTGGAACAACTAATAAATATTGAAGTCCACAGCTAAGATATTTCATGGCCAACCACTGCACTGGAGCCTGAGAGGAGAGTGCAATAGACTGAGAGACTGTGGCAGAGAACAGGATCCCATTCCTTGGATTTTGTAGGTTGAGGGCAAAGAGAGCTAGTGGATTAGAATCGTTGTTGGAGTTAGAAAAATGGGTATTGGATTGTGTGAGGATAGTGGCTAGCCATGAGAGCCATACCTCCTTGTGGATTCATAGCCCCAACACAGGGGTGGCTTGTTGTTGAGAGAAATGGAGCAACATAGCCCATGGTTGGGAGGAATGTCATTCGTCTGCAATCAGTTATGTAAAACATTTTGAAAGATAAGTGTTTTTATCATTGTGTTATTTATTATTTAACGTTGAGGACAAATATTGCATATAATCTATATTTTATATGTATGAATGTTGTTGTGTGTGTGTAATCGTTTGTATTCATGTTTTTAAATTACTCATGATAGTTGCATGAACTCGTATGTCATGTTGTGTATATTTCCACATTTGAATTTATATGTTATTCAAATTAGCATTCATATGACCAAACAAGGGAGTTGTGTACATGACAGAGTGGTATCAAAACAAAATATTTCTAGTATTATGCCTCAACTAGGATTTGGGGACATTACGGAGTGGTATCAAAGATTTTGGTTCAAAACCGCATCCATATGGGCCAAAAACCAGCGTGGATTTAAGAAATTTGTTGTTGAAGAATTTCATTCTATGTCTAATTTGGGGAAAATGTTGATTTCAAAGTGAAAATTCCCAAATTTTGGGTGAAATATCCATGTAAGTTGGAAAAAGGGTGTCAAATTGATAGTCACAGGGTCAATTTCGGCCATGGGAAGCTAAGTTTAGAGCTCCCATGGCAGTTGAAAAAGAAAATTTCAGAAAAATTATGAAACTTTTGAAAATTATAATTTTTCAGTATTTTTGAAATTTTTTATACAGATGACGTGGAATGAAAGGGTCCACGATGGCAGTTCCTTGGTAACAAAAGGCGGGGGTCATGGCATAAAGTTTGCAAAATCAGTGTCCGAGATTGCATTTGATTTTGAGATTGACAGCCCAAATGCATCCTAGATTTGGACAAACATCTCTAACTTAAATGAGTTCGGCAATGTGAAAGGATTTTTGAATTCACCGAAATACAAGATTGTTAATGGAGTTTTTCAGAAATCGCCAATTACCAATGGAATTTTTTGGAGGTGATCCAGGTGGATCTCAGTGGCCATCCACTTTTTCTACTGAATCAACATTTTCAAGCATGTGGTTTTGATAAACCATGATATTCACCCTTTTTATGGGAATCTAATGTAATGCCAACTCCATTTGTTAATTACACACATCATGTAATGATTTCCTAGTGGTCTTAAGTACATCCATACATCATAGCATTAATGCACCATATCCCATTAGAACTCTGTAGTTAAGCGTGCTTGGGCTAGAATAGTACTTGGATGGGTGACATTCTAGGAAGTCCCAATGTTTTACATGCCTATGGCATTTTATAAACTTAGACAAATTTATCCCACATGCATCATGGGAATTATTCTCTCTCATTCTCTCATATATAATTGAGGTGAAGGAGGCCCTTTAAGAATGCAATGGAGTGTGATGTAAATCTTGTTGCAAATGAAGTGTAGCCAACATCTCTTTCTCTTCATAGATAAGCTACCAAATTCTACCATTTTGTGTTCTACAGTGCTTTTCTATCTTATTCATTATTAGAAGTTGGGTTTCATTGTATTTTTGTGTTCAATACTATATTTTCATTTGTATCTCATTTCATTCTCAGTATAATTTAGATCAGGAGGTCATCGAAAAAGTGGAGTTTTTCCAAGATCACCTATGACATTTTTCAGAAATTGCTGATCATCAATGGAGATTTTTGAAAGTTGCTGAAAAAGTGGAGTTTTTCCAAGATTGTCGATGGAGTTTTTTGGAAATCGTCGATCACTGATGGAGTTTTTCATAGGTCTCCAAAAAAGTAGAGCTTTTCTACGATCGTCCGTGGAGTTTTTTGGAAATCGTCGATCCCGATGGAATTTTTCAGAGGTTGGCCAAAAAGTGGAGATTTTCCAAGATCGTTTATAGTGTTTTTTGGAAATGGTCGATTGTCGATAGTGGTTTTTCGTCAATCGTTGATAGGGGTTTTTGTAATATCCCCTTCTCATTAAAACAAGAGCTCAAGGACGTAGTAGTCTAGATACCCCTCTAGACTATAGTCCGAGACAAATAAGGGGAAGGAAAGTATGGTTTTGTCACTAAGAGATCTAAAGTTATATTATTAAAGAGATATTGGTAAAAGGCCAAGGAAGAATTAAGTGACAAAAAGGAAAATTAAATTAAAAACCTTAGCAAGTGGGAAAAAGAAACTCAATGACAAATTAGAAAAAGGAGGTATAAAAAAAAGAGGAGGGTGCACCTCTAAGGATCAAATTATCATTATTCAATTGCACTTTTCACTCTTGAGCTAGACAACTTACATTTTAGGGTTTTGAGTGAAAAAACCCTAGAAATCAACAAGGAGGTGAAAGATTCCTATGTTCTTGTTTCAAGGTTGGCCAAGGAGGTGAACGATCCATCCCTCAACATTTTAATCCATTCACAGGTATTCAACATGAAATATTTGGAGTTTGATGTACAGATCTGAGGGTTTTCCAGCAGTAGGGTGCACCATTGGAAGAGAAGAAGCTTGATTTGCTTGGATGAAACTTGATATGCATTTATCCATTATTGGAGGTCTATTGATAGGGTCATAGGGCCCTTTTGCAACCTTTACACCAAGGGTTTTCCTCTTGGATGATTTTATTTGGCTTGGGATGAATTTATGAAGGAGGGCACAACTCCCATTGAGGATACTCTTAGATCTGGAAGAATTTCCTTCACCATCCTGTGAAAAATAACAGATGACTAGAAGAAGAGGTCGCGGGGGTCAACCAATTATAGATAATCCAGAAGAGGAAGAATAGGAAGTCAGTATGGGAGATACACATGAGACAAAAAATGCTACCTATGAAGAGATTGAACTTTTGGCAGATAAAGTAGCCCAAACAATGAACGAGGTACTTCAAAGCAACCAAGAAACTATGCAGCATACTCTTGCAGAAATGCAGAACCACCTATCATTGTGACAGTCTGAGCTCAAATTATCTCTTACTAATTTTCAAAGGGGACAAGATAGAATGATAGCCTTGTTGGAGGAACATAGTAAAAATTAGGGCATTCTTTCTCAATTTCTGATGGAGAAGAGGCATGGCAAAGACCCACCCTTGTATGGTGGAAATCATGAAGCTAGTGGATCTCATGGGGGAAATGGGAATCATGAGGAATCCATACATAGAGGTCAGATGGAGGAGCATCGATCCAATGATGGAGGATTGATTCCTTCTTACACAATCAGTAGAATCACCCCTAGGATGTACATGCCTACCTTCCTAGATACACAAAGGAGGGAAGTTAATGCTTTGGATTCAAAAATCCTGGGTGAAGAGTGGAAAATTGCAGAAAGGGAATACAATGCCATGAGGAAATGATTCAGGAGACAAGTTTCTATGGGAGAGTATTTCCATTTGAATATGAAATGAAGATCCAAGGAGCGCTATAGAGGTATTAGTGAACTTGGACAAAAGGATAGGAAAATGGAGCCACCCACTTTTGATGGATCAGATCACTTCTAGATTACAACATGGGTACAAAATATGGATGATTACCTCCAATTGAACCCTATGGAGGAAAGGGAAGATATCAAATTTGCAACTATGTATCTGATGGGGAAGGCACATGAATGGTGGATCCATGGAATAACCACCTTGGGCCATGGGTGCATCAATTCTTACCATGAAGTCACTCAAAGGCTCATTTACAGATTTGACAAGGGAGACACAGATCAACATTTCAAGGAGATTACACAGCTTAAGCAAATAAGTTTAGCTGAGGCCTTTATTGAAGAGTTTCAAAGATTATCAGTGATGGTTCTGGATGTTTACTTATGGTGTTTATAGATGGATTTCCAGAACTAGTGAGAGGGTGGGCTAAGGCTTTCAAGCCTATAACCTTACAATATTCCATTGAGTGCACCAGAGATTTATTTGGAGCATCCAATAAAAACATATTTACACCTAAGCCACCCATTATTCTAAGAGGCCATGATACTAGACCAGTGGATAGAGGAAAGGGGAAGTTAGATGAAGCTACAAGAAGAGATCTAGGAATTAAGCAACTATGTTACACTTGGAGGGACTCTTGACAGCCATTACATATATGTTTAGGCAAGGGAAAATTCCACAACATTGAGGTAGTATATGATAGTGATGAGGAGGCAGATGATGAAGAGGATGGAGTTATCCATACTATGCAGGAAAAACTCAAGGAGAAATAAGAAGGCTTACAAGCACAAGGTCATGAAGCACCTTTACCCCCATATATAGGCCTTAAAAGGGTCACTATTTCTTCTATGAGTGGGGTGTCAAAATTTAATACCTTCAGAATAAAAGGAGTTGTTCAGGGACAAAGGGAAACAATATTGATCGATGGAGGAGCCTCCCATAACTTCATTGATATAGCCATGGTCGAGAGGAGGCATCTATCCACAATAGAGTTTGAAGGTTTCTTGGTTGAGGTAGCAGGGGGTCGTACTATAGCTTGTGACAAGTACATTCCACAAATAAGCTTGACTTTAGGCCGATACACCTTAACACATGATTTTTATGTGGTAGACATTCTTGACACCATATCATCCTAGGTGTGCAGTGGCTTAGCACTTTGGGACCTAACACGACAAACTACAAAACAATGGGGATTTCCTTCAATACAGAAGAATGAAGGAGAGTCACACTTAATGGAATGGTAGGGTGTTATTGGCTAAATCGACAGATGTAGACATGAACTAATCCCCCTATATCCACCTGGATCTAGAACAAAACGAGACGGAACATGATGCTTTCCCTAAGTTGTTTTCATTGAGTTTACTACCAAAGAATGAATAGATACCATACCTTTTGAATCGCTTCCTTCTATATTTGTTGTCCCTGCTTTACCCTAGTGTTCCTATGAAATCAGATCTGTAATAACACAAACCAACCAACGTGAAAGCAACAATAATAGAATTCAATGACAACCTAAACATGTGATCAAGGAATCATGTAATAAAATACTAATCATCTTATGGGAAAGAGATGTGCCACCGTATTATATTAATGAAAAGTGGAAGATACAATTGAATTGCCTTGATGCCGCAAGTTCCCTTTTAGTGGTCTTTCGTTCCAACACACACATACACTTGCTTTGAAATTCGCATGAAGATAATACACAAAAGCTTGATGAACAAATGGAGACCTCAAGCATCACTAGAAATAGGATTCTTGACACAGTCTTCAGCTTATTCTTTCATCAATTCTCTACTTAATATTGCTTAACCTTTTCCATGAGAAGCCCCTCCTTATATAGGAGAAGGTGAAGTGGTTAAAGGGATCAGGATGATCCCACCAAATCAAAGAAGTCAGTAGGATCGCAACCATATGGATGCCACCTCACATTCTAGAAGATTCCCCTTCTAGAAACTTTGTGAAACCTCTTTCCTCATTCAGCTTTGGAATGTCACCGCACCCTGCCTATATAGCAGCCTACATAAATCCCGTGAGCCAGCTATAGAGCAGCCTACGGAAATCATAGATTTCCGCACTGTGTAATAGATGCAGCCTGTGGACCCTTTCTAAAAAGCAGTCTTGTAGAGGAGGAAAGAAGTTGCTTTTCTCATGCCAAAGGTCATTTTGGGAGCCTGGACACATGCTTGTGAAATCATCATGAGGGTGACCAAAATAATGTGTAACAAAATGCCCCCCAAAGTATGAGGCTGGAACTTGTGACAACCGAATTACTTTGTAAAAATGCACGTGTCTGTCGAGAACAAAGAACGCACCAATTGAGAACCTGAAAACAACCAAGCAACCACAAAATAGTATACCATGTCTGAGGTAGGAATTCCCATGTTCAGACCATAAATGATTGAAATCATAACTGTAGGTCATGGCCACCAATTATACAATGTGGATCCATGTCATCAAGATTCTACATAGCCACCAGGAATACATTGTGGATCTATGTATTGGAAAACTTAGATTCAGACATAGCCACGAGACATACAAAGTGGATCTATGTGCCAATACAAATCATAAATACTTCACTGCAACCTGGACCAAGCATGATGAGATTCAGGGTCTTCAATCCTATCGCCCATTAGTATGAATCTAGCCATGTGATTACAGATGTTGAAGTCGAACATGGTAGAAACCACTTGATTACCAATCATTGATGAGAACCATTAACAAGCATGAGAGAAATCACCATTGATGTCGATGACTCTCAAGGTACACTAGTACAATCCAACGAATGTGAATATATGAGTTGAAGTCGAACATTCGATGTAATCTCTCGATCAAGAACCAATGATGTGAATCCACTGTCGAGAGCGAAGAAACCTGCCATTAAGGCATGCAGGCTCTAAGGTACTAAATGATTTCTAAGTCTTGTTCCTGGACAATGAGTTGAAGTCAATAGGAAAAGACTCGTCATAGGAAGGCCTTGATGTATACCTCATCAATGAAACGAAATAAGTAATAGGTTTAGGGTAGAGCAAAGTACTAATATGATTTGGAACTGAAACAGGGAAGGCCGACATGGTAGGAATTGACAACTGCAGATGGTCGACTCAAAAGAGGGTTTGGTTGAAATTCTCTTGAACATATGAATGACATGACATTGGTCTTGGCAGCATTGACTCAAAGACGACCCAAGATATGGACTTGCAGAAAGTCAGACGAGAGACAAATGGATTTTCCAACCCGGATTCAAATGATGAAGGGGGTGTCATGTTCAAGAGTGACGCTTATTGCCACTAACACAAATACATAGACACATATCTTTCCCAAATTTTCCCCCACCATTTCTGGCGAGTACCTCTTTATTTTTATGCAAGCTTGAGGAGGATAACATATGATTGTTAATGTAATCTCATCCTTTGGACCAGTCCCTCGGAGTATGTTTAACAAACCCTAAGAAGGAGTGGCTCGGTCCCATGTGGGTCTTTCGATGTTTGTTTAACAAGTCCAAAGATAGAAGACTCGGGGGTTTTTCATATTTTGAGAGTCTGAAAAACACTTAAAGAGAACTCTCCCAGTTCCTTTTTCGTAAAGTAGTTTGACAGGACCGAAAAAGTGATAAAATATCACCCATCAAACATTTTATTCAAATACTTTTACGAGCGTGAAAAGAACAATGTCGCTCAACAATCTTTTCATTTTTATGGAGTGTGAAAAGAGCTTAAAGGTTACTCCGTAAGTTTCATTATTTTCGTGTTACCATGACGAGTATGAAAAGACGACAAAAGTATACTCGGTTATGTTCTCATCGATTTTTGAGCACGAGAACTAACAAATACTAAGCTCGGGGTTTTCCAAAAAACCCTAAAAAGTAATCGTACACGCGACAAAAAAGAAAAAAAAATCACAAAAACTGTCCATACTTCATTATTCGGAAGCCTAGTCTGGCCATCTGCGAGTAACAAAACACTCATGAGACCATTAGACTTGTATGTTTTTGAGAAAATATATTTAAATTATATAAAATATTTTTAGAAAAAAGTAAAAAATGAGATAAATAGGGGTAAGAACTCATTTTCACTATTTCATTTGTATTTGGTCAAAAACTTGTCTAGGAGCCCTTTTTTCACCTCGTATTTTGGCGAACAATTGCGGGGAGCGCAGGCGATCATTCAGAGAATGGTTTGCGTGAGAATGGTAAGTACCTCGTCCTCTTCCTTTTCAATGGTTTAAAATTCATTCCAATCGGTTAAAAGATAATTTTTTGGGTGAACTTTTGGGCCGTAAGAGTGGGCTGAGGCCGCCGTAGGTGACCCATATCGGGACTTGTGGAAATCAAGGATTTCTGCAGGCACCCAATGGCTCACCTATGGAAACCCCGCACTGTAACTGAAGCCCAGTTGCGGCGGCCAAAAAACCCAAAAAACATGCATGCGTTTTCCCAAAAAGAATTCCAAAATGAATGATTAAAGGTGCTAACTTCTTTCTTTCCTCCCAATGCAAGTATTTTGATTGCAAAAATGTTGGAGTGGAGATAAAGAGAGCATGAAGATGATGATTCTATGGCTTTGAATGATCCGGGCACCATAAATTCCCTACGACAGTGTGGCTTGTTAAAGTTATTCAAGATCCAAGGCATGAGAGCCCAACTGAGACTATTGGAATATCTGGATGTGGGACATGGACCAACAAGTATTTCATGTGGGTGTTCATGTGATTTACTTGGGCATCGAAGATATTTACTTTTTAACGGGGCTATCCTGTCGTGGGGCGAAAGTGACCTTAACAGGGGGTCGAGGTGGTGGTTTGTCGATGAGTGAATACATTAGACGCTATTGTGAACCTGAGGTCGAAAGGTGCAAAGGTAAAGTGGCTATCAAAGGTGTTCGTGATCTGAATCTCAGAACCATTCTCTTTACTATTGCACTGATGGCGGGGAGTGCATCTCCACACATGGCTGTACAGAGCTACTTCCAGTATGCCATTGAATGCATTGAACCTCATGTGTTCAACTGGTCTAATGGTCTTCTCTGCAGTATGAAGGGACAGTTGACCAAGAGCAAGAACAGGGAACTAAAGCAATTTGGGTATGGATCCATTTTGGTATCTTTCTTCCTAGAAAGAGTCCCTCACTTACGCCTGCAGGTAGAGTGAAATATACCAGCGCCACGAGATCCACAGATGAAGCGATGGTGTGATCTCATGTCCCGGCATGTAGCGGGTCCCATTATTAAATATAACGATACATTTTTTGATTGGTTGGAGCCCCAAATCTTGATGATCGATGACTATGTGTATGTCAGGCTGGATTTTCACAATGACCCTGACTTGGTGCTACCAGAGGGTTCTCAGTGGGGGGACCTAGGTAAGAATTTTTTTTTTCTTTTATGGTGTTTTGTAAATTTTTAAAATATCAATTTTTTATTTTTTTTTTATGTTTCCAATCCAAGGACTAATCAAAACATTTTGACCATGCAGATGTAGGGCCATATCAGCCTCCGGGAACATCTCCTATCCAGAGGCGAGGGGAAGCTGCTATAGTAGCAGGGTGGGATGCTGACGACTATGAAGAAATCGAGCAAAATCTACAGGGTTTGACTACAGACATCCCAGATATCTCGATCGACGAGATCCCGAGGCATTATCAACGCCACACCATAGGAGTGTCTGGTTCACTGAGACGACTACTTCGTAGGGTGGCACAGGCAGTATTATGCTACCATGAGCATCACCCGTGATACCTTTTCTAGAAGCCATGAGCTTCGCATTTTGATATTTTTGGTCTTCGGACGGAAAACAATCTTTTTTGTAACAAAATTTTATTGTTATATATATACATGAGGCTTCTACCAGCTTATTTTTCTTTGTATAATACATTTGATGTGTGATTAGGTTTATAAATGTCTCAGATGTCTGTCTAACACATAATTAACTAATGCATCAGTTAATGTATTTAGACATCTAGGAATGTGGTGATACTCGATATAATCAAAATAACATTTCAAGAGGCGAATTCGTAGATATACCCGTAACAAAGTAGGACTTCAAATAGAATAGACATTACTTAACTGTAGCACCACTAGTTGCGATTCAAGTCGTATAAACAGGTGACAGATCCCAAGTGAAATAGCGTCGGTCAACAATTTGATGACTGCGCTATACTCCACAATATTATTGGTTGCACGACCGAGGAAAACACCGTGTAGACTGATAAGTTCGTTTATAGGTGCATAGATTGACCAAGTGGTAGAAGCTAGGTTCTGAGTACTATGACTAGCACCATCGACGTGGGGTAGCGAAGACTTCAACATCTGGAAACCAAGCACAACACAAGGTAAGTTTTTGAGGGTAGAAATAATGTAATGAAAAAGTACACAAAAGTATGGTACAATAAAAAAACAAGCACTCATGCAAAGATAATCTAAGCATAGTACTTCTTCAAGTAAAGCCCATTTTTGGGTTCATTCAAAGGAATTTCATCATAATCTACTAAATCGTAGGCTCCCTTCTCCAAAACTCATTTGACGATGTAAGGGCCTCGCCACATAGCCTCAAATTTTCTGGCTCCTAGAAAATCATGATCTTGTTCGTAGAGGAGAACTAGATCATCCTCAGAGAAAACACGTGGCTTGACATGCTTGTCGTATTGGGCTTTGATGCATTTCTTCTGGGTTTCAATAACTAGGGTGGCATCACGATAGGTTTCGTCCAATTGAATAAGATACAATAGACGTTCTTCTTCAACATAAGTGTTTCAAAGAAGTTCAATGGCTAGTTTCAAGGATGGGATCTCACATTCAATCGGTAGAACCGGTTCTATACCGCACACTAATTGCAAGGGAGGAAAACCCATGGAAGACTTCACGGACGTCCGATAGGCCCATAATGCCGAAAACAACATTGTCTGCCAACTTGTTTTGTGAATTCCTATAATCCGTCAAAGCATGGTGATAAGAACTTTGTTTATCGCTTCAACTTGGCCATTGGCCTACGAATAGTAGGGGGTTGAGTTTTCATGTCGAAGACCCAACTTTTCTGTAAGCTCAGACATCATGAAGTTTCGAAAGTGACTACCGTGATCAGTGATGATAGCCTGTGGGATTCCAAATCATGTGATGATGTGATTGAATATGAATAGGGCTGCATTTTTTCCTTTGTTATCGCATGTAGGCATCGCCTCGACCCATTTCGTGAAATAATCCACGGCTACGATAATGTATCCATGCCCCCCGACTGAGTGAGGGTTACATATCATGAAATCGATACCCCATTTAGCGAAAGGTCCAACAAAAACTACAGGATGTAAGGGAGCAAAGTGAGATCTTATTTTGTTGTTATACATTTGGAAATCATGGTATTTCTGGACAGATGTTATAGAGTCTTTAAACAAAGAAGGCCAGAAGTACCTTGCGCATAATATATTTTGGGAAGTGGCATACCCGGACATATGACCACCACATGCTCCAGAATGGTAGTCATTCAAATCTTTCTCAGCCATTATTTAGTGGGTTTGCTAATGTATCGACAGTTAGTGGGTTCGCTAATGTATTTAGTGAACACGAGACCAGACATTTGCTATGCGGTTAACTAGCTAAGTCAAGCGATGGTTAAGCCTACCAAACTCTTTTGGAAGGAGGGTAAGCATGTCCTGAGATATATGAAAGGAACATCTGAGTATGGATTATGGTACAGACAGAAGGATGAGGTGAAGTTGCATGGATTCACGGATGCAAATTAGGCGGGCAGCCCAACGGACAGAAATAGCACATCAGGGGGGATCTTTAGTATAGGATCTACAATTGTTTCTTGGTACAGCATGAAACAAAGATTTGTGGCACTTAGTTCAGCAGAAGCGAAATACATGGCAACGAGTCAAGCTGCATGTGAGGCTATCTGGATGAGAAAGATCTTGGTTGTTTTGTTTGGTTCTCATTTAGATCCAACAGTGATTTATTGTGATAATCAAAGTTGCATTAAACTCTCGATTAATCCTTTGTTTCATGATAGATCTAAGCATATAGATATTTGGTATCATCATCTCAGAGATTGTGTGCAGCAGAAGATCATGTTGCTTCAATACATTCCTACGAAAGATCAGGATGCAGACATTTTGAAGAAGGCACTCACCAGGAGAAAATTCGAATATCATAGAGATAGGATTGGGGTGAAGGATAATCCCTTTCTTGTTGAGATGGAGTGTTGAAAAGTCAACAAGAAACATGTGTCTAATTTACTTTTCCCTTAAATAAATTGGACAATAAATATTAATCTATTATAACTGAGTGATTTGGAGTTGTAACAAAATTATAAGTGTAGTTAAGTGAGTTAAGCTCAGTTGTACTAGTTGTAACTAAACTTGCACTAGTGAGAGTTCAGTGAATTAATTATTCATTAATTCACAATCAGTGAACTCACTTGCAACTGAAGATTCGCAACGATTAACTACATGCATGTCAGATCCTTTGGAGACCCAGTTGAGATAACAGGTGAAAGAGATAGTTTGGCTATCAGTTGTGATTTGAGTGAAGTGCACTCATGCAATCACACATGCAATGGATATGCTTATGAACATGTGCAAACTAGGCAATTAGAATAAGCAATTGTGAGAATTCTAATTGCAGGGATTGTGCAGAGGAGGCAGGTTGTTTGGACACATTAATTGGCACATGTATTTGCTGAGTTTTGTATGACAATGTGAGATGATTGTATTGTATTGAGAGCTCTTGGATTATAGTTTTGTATGAGATTGTTTCATGATCCATGATATACATAATATATGATAGTGGAGTTTTTATCTTTACGCATTCCCGAAAAAACTTCTGTGTTATGTGTTCTTGATATTTCACTTTGTGTTCGTGGTTTAATTTCCGAAAGAATATTATTAGAAGTGATTATGTATTTAACAGTGGCATATAATTGTTAGATCAGGAGAATCACATGAAATACTTAATTTGTATTGAAATTTCTACAAAAAGGATGGTGATACTCCATTGTAATGTGTCAAGAGGTTAGCAATGAATGCTCACTTGGCCGGGGCCAGGAGATTGGTTGGCTTGGCCATATTTGGCCAAGGGAAATAATAACTCTATTGTTGGTTGTTTTTTCTCGTAAGGGTTTTCCAGGATAAATCTTGTGTGATTTATGTGTGTTGTTGCTATGATTTGAAATATTATTTTTCTCTCGTATTTTTATTTCCTATCACATGTAGTATTTATTTTTCTTACCTTTGATCTATTATACACAAAACAAATGATATTTGAACCTCAAGTTTTTTAATCCTTCTTAGTTCTTAATAGATTTAGGGTCAAGATGGATTTATGCTAATAAATATTTTTTTGTCTCATGGCATACACCACAAACTTGGGTTTGACCATTGACATAACTATTCTTGAAATTAATTGGACAATGAAGTTAACTAAGAATAAAATTTCACAATAACAATGACAATTTTGTGTGCTACGATGTTGTGGAGGGGTTCTAGGTATAGATCTATGAATCTTTCCTTATATCCCTATTTTTTTAAAGAAACATGGTAGAATGATTCATCTCCCCCTTTGGATCCCAAGACTCATCAACCAAGATCTTTCTTTGTCATGAGATTAGAAATTAAAACCAAGTGTTATGTATTTAGATGACAACAATTAACATGTTTATCAATAATTATAAAAACTAAGCCATTATCATAGAGTAGTGTGTTGTAGGAAATTTCCTTGGTGCTCCTTGATTGGATTAACTCCCACTAGGCCATGTAAAATGAGGCAACATTTTGATCCAAAGATTTTTTTTTAATTTCTTTTTTACAATTTTGAAGGCTATAAAAGAGTTTTGGAAGAATAACCATGGTTTTAAGGTAGAGTTGGAATCTTCATCAAAACAATTAGTTACTGGAGTTCAACCCATTTATAATGTC
The DNA here is from genome assembly GCA_009831015.1 of Picea engelmannii. Taxonomy (NCBI): domain Eukaryota; kingdom Viridiplantae; phylum Streptophyta; class Pinopsida; order Pinales; family Pinaceae; genus Picea; species Picea engelmannii. The sequence goes on along the minus strand of ML778905.1, from coordinate 313,257 downwards.
TATCACAACAACCACATTATGAGTGAGTGTGTTGAATCTTCCCCTTTTCTTATAGATTTTGGGTGTTCAAGAAAAAAAAATACATTACTCTAGGAAAATCTCTTAACTTTGACATTAACTAAGTTGAAAAAGGACATCATTCCATGTAGTTTGTTGTCGCAAGAGTTGGTTCTAGGTTGTAATAGAACCAAGCCTTAGCACATTTTAAATGAAAAAATAAGTTATCACTCAGAACTTGATTTGGGTTGCGTGCAAGTAAATTCCGAGATAACCACGAACCACTTTTGATTAGAAGCTGCCCCTTCCAACCCGAGAGGGATCTCTTGAATATATGTCACAATAGGATATCCAATAAGCTTAACAATGGGCAGATCTGTGGGTAGCAAAAAGTTTTGAGGTTTTTAGGGTTGATGGGTTGGACCGGGAAGTATTCCATTTGGCATGGAGTCAAATGATCAAGCAAATAATAAGAGTGTTTCAGAAATGGAAATCCATGGAGCAGAGGCGAGATAGAAGTTGATTACAAAGAGAAGGATTTATAAAAGTATGGCAGCAAAATAAAGAGAAAACATATCAATACACAAGGAGCACTTAGCGATGAGGGAATTCCAAGCATAAATTAGTGGAAAGAGATGGTTGGGACAAAGCATCTAGCAAAGGATGAATTCTGAACCTTGATCTCTGCAAGAAACAACCTATAACCAGTCTGCAACAGAGCATCTAACAGAGGATGAATTGTATTACAAAATAGTTACAAATCGAGAAGAAAATATAGATGGAGTGATATTGAAACTAAGAAAATGGACAATCTCTGCAAGCAACATCACAAGAATCTCTAATATGGATAAAACATGCTTCTGCAATCTTTTATTAAATTGAAAATGAAAGTTATAGCCCAGGAGTACTACTCCTATGTCTTTACCCCCTTGCCTCATTTTACAAATATGCCTCATATATGTATTGAGGTCTAAATCCTCTCTAATCTAAAAGATAACAACAATTACAATCAATTCTTGAAACTTTCTGCCATAGAAAATGGGCCAAACTGCTGAAACCTGGGGCTGTGGTTATGGCTATGTATCTCTCTAATCACGATAGCTGTGTATAAACTGAAAGAAAATTTTGTGCATCCTTTTATTCTGAGCAAAAACCTCTCTCATTTTCCTGAGATCCATTTTCATTTGCCCCAAATCTGCATTTAACAAACATGTGTCAAAACAGGAAAATATGAAATCCGAAAATTAGGGCTCGGAGATGGATTTGATTCTCCAAATATGTGACACTTGTAGGAAAACTGAGAAAGGCTAATGATCTTTGATGTGTTAGTCACAAAATCCTCCAATCTTTTCTCAAAATGATACTCCAGTCGCTCAAAATCATCATTTGAAAATGATGACTCAGCATAGTAAAAAACGCCACATTTCTGAAAACGAACATCATCTTTCGGGGGACTTTTGATTGCCTTCCCAAGATACAAATGAAATTTTGAAGACACCATTGGAAATATTATGATTTTTATATGTCGATCAACTATTCGAACGTGGAAAACAACCTCTCCATGGCTGAGAAAATCACGTTTTTTAAAGACGTTTTGCATATGACTGGAGTCCCGATTTCAGGTTTTCGGGTTTTGGGGTTTTGGGTATCATGTCTTCAAGAGTTATGACATGCAAGGAATCCTGAATCACGATGGGATTAATTAGACAATAATCATTTGTCTTAATCTCTTAATTAATCATGATTAGCAATTAATCTTTAACCTTTTGTAGATTTAAGTGTCGGGACTTCGATAATGCTTGACGCAAGAAATCCCGAATCGCGAAATTGTGATGAGATTTATTGATGTTAATATTTCTTAATATTTAATTAACCCAACTTATCCTTTAATACTTTAGTGAATTTGGTGATTGGGGCTGTAGTTATTAAAATATCTACGTCGACCAAATCCCCGACGACCAAAATTCCCGGACTCGTGAGATTTTTCTCCATGTGGCTTAATGCTCGGTGTATGTGGTCATTCCACTGCCAATGATTCTCCTTGTGACTCAATGCTCGAACATATGGTACATTTTTTTGATTCTCACGTGAACCCTGTCTTTGGATTTTTCGTGAGTTGGCTTGTGACTGTTATACTGCCGTGGCATTTGGGGTTGATTTCAGTGTTATTTGACCGAAGATGATAGGTAGAGAACATTCAGTGATGCGCGTGACAGACAAATGGTCGTTTTCTCACATATACACTTTCGGTAGTTAAACACTATAAAAATTTTCTCTCCTAAGTTACCGAAAGCCAAAATTTCAATAATTGTTACAACAGAGGCTCCATCTAGGGATGGTGCTTTCTTGCAAAGCGCCAAGAATAGTAGACCATGTGCCTTCATCCATTGGGTGACCTGAGATCATCCTTATCAAATGATGAACCCTGTCACTTTGCTTGCACCTTTATGAAACAAAAAACCGCTTATGCATTCATTGGGCTATGGAGTCATAATGCTTTAAAAAAAAAACCATATTGGATTCCAAACTAAACCAGAAACATACTGAAAACCATTGTTGTACTCTAGTGCTCAAATTCAAGCTTATTTATATACATCACCTACTCTAACCGATATCACTGCTTTGTTCAAGTATAGGAAAACTTCCAAATCAGCCAAGCGAGTATCTGACTAACAAACTTAATTATACTTCCATTTTTTAGCAAAAGGATGATAGGAGTAGTTGCAAATTTCAAAACATGCCCTGGGAGCAGGTACTTACAATTTTGAAATTCAGACTTCAAGAAGTCGGAAACAAAAAATCCAGTCCCCCATTTTGACTTCATATAAACTACTACTGGATCATAAAAGTCACATAGAAATACCTCATTTTGTTGTTGTTCCAACTGATTGAAATGTTGTTGCTTGCTGCCTTCACTGATCTGAATGTTAAATGTAGATTGCTCAATATTTGCTGGGGAAACATGCATTATCAACTGTTGATCTGAACCTATCTGCTCTCTTTCATCATATCCATGTAATCTGAATTCATCACTATGATATGCTGGCCTATTACAACTGACAATTTTTAAGAGAGAAGAAGAGATATGTTATTCATTTCCTACACTACTGTCTTGATAATGATCAAATAAAAACCGAGTTTGAAAATATGCATCATGAAATTTTTTATGATCACCCTCTCCAACAATGATATCTTTAGAGGATGTATCAAAGTTAAAAGGATCTTCATTGGACTCTTGAACAACAGATTCATATCTATTTTCAACCATAGCATTCATACTTTTCTGATCATCTCTTAGTTGATAAATAGGATATGATGAAATTTCATTAGACAACAAATCTTTAAAATCCTCATCATCATCACTATATTTATTGAATACTAGAAAATCAGAATAAAATCCTGAAGGTTTCTACATTGAAAAATCAGCAATCTGATCTTGAAACATATTTCAAAAAATATCATTGTCTTCTTCATCATCAACAACCTTTACATTAAAATCTAAATCATTCTCGAACACCAAACATTCTTCAGGATGGTTAAACATGACAACCACCTCTTTTTCATGAAACAAAACAGAGTCTACAAGATCTTCAAGACTGTGTGGATGCTGCAGATCTTTGTAAGCAGGGGTTGCAACATGACTGTTCAGGAGCAGATCTATCTCTTCTTTTGTTAAAGGAGGAGGTGGTCTGTGCAATTTCTGGATCAAGAAACTATTGTTTTCTTTCCCTTCTACAGGTTGACTGTGATGCTGAATATCTTCTTCTTGAATGTGATAACAAGAGCTATCATATCCTACTTTTTTATCAACCAACTCTTCTTCCTACTGATTATCTTCATCGACTTGAGAAATTTCTAATATTCCTTCCTCCTCTTCAAGAGGATGTGTTTGATCTGTTTATCTTATGGATTTTATATTACAACAATATTCAAAAAGTATTTCAACTGAATAGATTCTTTTACAATGCTGATGAAAAAGCATGTGAAAATATTTCAATGAAGGAATACTGGAATGAGGTAAAGATTTATACCAGAGTCTAGCATCTCTTTCCAATGAAAACATAAACAGTTTCATGAGGACATTTTCATGATGTATATTTAATTCATCCATGAGCTTGTGGAATTCAAACAAGTGTTGAGCGGGATTGTCGTCCGCATATTCTCCAAATTTAGGAAGGACATCTTCCCAAACTTTAATGTCTGGAACAATTTTTGGAAAACCATAAACATTTGTAAAGTCCAGAGGAGAAAACCTTGCAGCAATCTGAGCAGTGAACGAAACCGACATTTTGAGACCAGTGGAGTCGCTAGTGAATCATGTAGAGTCTTCGAACCAAGGAGTCGCCAGGTGAATGATCACAACCAATTGAATGCCTATCCCTTGTTCACCATCAAGGAATAGATCTAAACTTTTTTCGTATCCCAGGGAAGATAGTGTCGTTCCTCCGTTCCCTGGAAACAATGACAGAAAATGTTGTCACAAGAGTTGGTTCTAGGTTGTAATAGAGCCAAGCCTTAGCACATTTTAAATGAAAAAATAAGTTATCACTCAAAACCTGATTTGGGTTGCGTGCAAGTAAATTTCGAGATAACAACGGAACACTTTTGATTAGAAGCTGCCCCTTCCAACCCGAGAGGGATCTCTCGAATATGTCACGATAGGATATCCAATAAGCTTAACATCGGGCAGATCTATGGGTAACAAATTTTTTTGAGGTTTTTAGGGTTGATGGGTTGGACCGGGAGGTAGTCCATTGGGCATGGAGTCAAATGATCAAGCAAATAATAAGAGTGTTTTGGAAATGGAAATCCATGGAGCAGAGGCGAGATAGAAGTTGATTACAAAGAGAAGGATTTATAAAAGTATGGCAACAGAATAAAGAGAAAACAAATCAATACACAAGGAGCACTTAGACACTTAAATCTACGAAAGGTTAAAGATTAATTGATAATCGTGATTAATTAAGAGATTAAGACAATAATCTATTGTCTTAATCTCTTAATTAATCACGATTATCAATTAATCTTTAACCTTTCGTAGATTTAAGTGTCAGGACTTTGATAATGCTTGACGCGAGAAATCCCTAATCGTGAAATTGTGATGATATTTATTAATGTTAATCTTTCTTAATATTTAATTAACCCAACTTATCCTTTAATACTTTAGTGAATTTAGGGATCGGGGCTGTAGTTATTAAAATATCTACTCGGCCAAATCCCTGACGACCAAAAATCCCAGACTCGTGAGCTTTTTCTCCATGTGGCTTAATGCTCAGTGTATGCAGTCATTCCACTGCTAATGCTTCTCCTTGTGACTCAATGCTCAAACATATGGTACATTTATTTGATTCTCACGTGAACCCTGTCTTTGGATTTTTCGTGAGTTGGCTTGTGACTGTTATACTGTTGTGGCATTTGGGGCTGATTTCGACATTATTTGACTGAAGATGATAGGTAGAGAACATTCAGTGATGTGTGTGACAGACAAATGGTCGTTTTCTCACATATACACTTTCGGTAGTTAAACACTAAATTTTTTTCTCTCTTAAGTTACCGAAAGCCAAAATTTCAATAATTGTTACAACATAGTTGATTATGAAAAGACATATTTTTTTGTGGATTTTGGGCATTCAAGAAAGAAAATACATTACTTTAGGCAAATCTCTTAACTTTGACGCTAACTAAGTTGAAAAAGGGCATCATTCCATGTAGTTGATTATGAAAATACATATTTTCTTGTGGATTTTGGGCATTCAAGAAATAAAATACATTACTCTAGGAAAATATCTTAACTTTGACACTAACTAAGTTGATAAAGGGCATCATTCCATGTAGTTGATTATGGTTAGGTTAGGTAAAAGAATAATTGGACCACAATAAAATGCTTGAAAAAAAACTCAAACCCCTTCATACAAGTCAGGTTAAGTAAACATGGATTGTTCTTCTGAAAGGACTGACTCCCCATCTATAAGTTATTCAAGTTATTCTCACTAAACAAAACCTAACTCCTCCTCATTCAAGTTATTATTCATTTACCCCACCCTCATATACTAGGGTGGGGGTGGGGCAAATATAAGAGAAATGTAGGCAAAACACTTATTAAACAAACCTTTACCAACCTTCAACTAATTTATAAGGTAGTTCTTTAGGATTCATTGTATCAGTTTTTAATTAAACATTTGGGACCAAACAAATATAATCCATCATCACAAAGAGTTTAAGATATGAAGAACTAATTGATTAAGTAAAACAAAAATTAAAAAAATAATATAAACATATTAACCTTCACAATTCTAAAATTTTGACAGAGACAAATATTAAAATTAGATTAAAAAAAATTAAGTGTCTTGATAAAATATATGACTCATCAGTCAAGCAAACAAATGTGATCCATCATCACAAAGAATTTAAGATATGAAAAACTAATTAATTGATTAAGTGAAAAAAATTAAAAATTAATATAAACATATTAACGTTCACAATTCTAAAATTCTGACAGAAACAAATAAAAATTAAAAAATAATATAAACATATTAACGTTCACAATTCTAAAATTCTGACATAAACAAATATTAAAATTAGATTAAAAAAAATAATTGTCTTGATATAAATTGTAAATATACGACTCATCAATCAAGCCTTTTCCTCAAACAAAACATAAATTGTTTTATGAAAATTTCCATTCAAATAATATAATCTTAGTGCATTTATTTTGATGATGATGATGATGATGATGATTAACGTCGACTAAGACCTAATTGTTCTATCAGACCTTAAGAGGGTAAGTGATTACTTGTGATTCTTTAGAATTTTGTTTCTGTGCTCGAAAAGCATTAAGAGAAGCTTTCCAAGATCACCATACTTTTGTTGAGTTAAGAGGTTAGGAAGG
>ML778905.1:247513-304044 GCA_009831015.1 Picea engelmannii | reverse complement strand
AACAAATTGCTATACACATCTTCTTAGCATTGGTGTCTGAAATTTCTATCCAAATGTATTGATTAAGAGGGTCAATCTTATGAAGTTGAATGTGAGGAGAAATGTTTTTTCTAATATAACAAGCTATGCCTCCTATCCCTCTACGGTGGTATTTTTTGTTTCATGCCGACCACAAGACAAATCCTTCCATGTTAGGGACCTTAGATTCCTCATGCTCCCAAGTTTCAGCTAGACAGATAATATCAATACCACTCAGGATCCAATTTATCATAGGACCTTTGCGCCATGGAAAGCCACGACAATTCCAAAAAAGGATCCCAAGTGTCCCGAATTCCTATTTATTATTATACTTCTGGTCTCTATCCCTAACAATAGCTTTTCGATTTCTAATTATTGCCCATTTTCCTTCTTTGACTTCTTTTAAGTTTGATGGCTGATTTCTAAAATGTTGCAAAGTTTAATTTGTACCACCGGGATTCTTTCGATTGCGAAACTTAAAACAACCCCGAAGACTCCTCGTTTGAAATCTCGAAATCCCACAAACTTGCGTTCATGGAAGTTCTCTACAAACGTAATTTCCACAATTGTAAAAATATGGTCAGAATGCAAAGCTGCAGAAAATTACAACAAACTACACGCTCGCCATAGTTACGCTTGTTCAGAATTTCGTATTACAAAAATAAAAAAGTGCGAATCAAAAGGATACCAGAATCCGAAAGGCTACGCAGACCTTCAAAAGGGCACTTGTTTTCAAAGCAAAGGGTTATCAGTTTACTCTAAATAGGCCATTTAAATTATTTGGTTGAATGGGAGATTCCATTTAAATTATTTGGTATTCTTGTTCAATGTGACCTTCCATTTGAATTTTCTTGGTATGAACAGAAACTGGATGCTCATCATTGACAAAATACCTGCAAAATATTATGGACAACAAAAAGCTGGTCAGTCTTTGCACATCTGAAATCTCATGACAACAGAAGTCAACCCAATAAATCAGAATGCTTGGAGGCTACTGAAATAAAAATGCACGACAGTCTATAAATTTTTCTTCATTAATTAAGTGAAAACATTCTCCTGGGCATGGTTGCTTTTTGTTAGTCTATTCTATATAGAATTTTTATTTTATTTTTAGTTATGGAACTTTCTATGCCTGCCTTAAGAGGTTAACACCTATGACTTCCAAAATATATATATATATATATATATATATATATATATATATGGAGATACAACTCTTATATACAAATATATCCCATTAAGAGGATACAACTCTTTAACATTAACCTAATGACAAAGCCTTGTATTTGAAAAAAACTCCATTGACAAACATAGATACAGAGAAACAAAAAATTACAAATGAAAAAGTAATAAAAAAGAAAAATACAATTTTAATCTAAATGTTAAATACTTATATAAAGTGTTTTCAAAACTTTATTGTTAATTCTTGTGTGAGACTATTGATTATATTAAATTAGTGATCAACACATGTGTTGTTTGAGGATTTAGAATTTAAAAGTTAAAAGTCAACATTGAACTCTTAAAACCTATTGTTATCACATTTTTAATTTAAAGTATATAAAAGAATATAGGCTATTTAAGTTGAGTTTGAGAGCATTTGTAAAGTCTTGTGTGAGACTATTGACTATATTAAATTAGTGATCAACACATGTGTTGTTTGAGGATTTAGAATTTAGAAGTTAAAAACCAACATTGAACTCTTAAAACCTGAAGAAGAGCTTGAAGAATGAAATTTAAATGTTGGAAATTTTAAAATAACATCAAACAAACTTCACATTTCATCTACTTTCACTTTGCACCATTTAATATAGTTAAAAAAATCTATATCTATTTATTTTCAATTTTGAACATTCTTCTTTTCACATATATATTATATTTAAAAAAACATTACTTTTAGATTTGCATTTCTTTCACTTTACACGATTTAATATAGTTAAAAAAATCTATATCTATTTACTTTCAAGTTTGAGCATTTTTCTTTTTCACACATATATCATATTAAAAAAAACACTACTTACACTACTTTTAGATTTGCATTTATTGCTTTGCACCATTTAATATAGTTAAAAAAAATCTATATCTATTTACTTTCAATTTTGAGCATTCTTCTTTCTACACATATATCATATTTAAAAAAGCACTACAGTTTAGATTTGCATTTCTTGTTTATGGTAAAATAGATAAAAGCCATATTCAAAGCTATAAAGGACATGAGTAAACTTTCAAAGATAAAAAGATGTTATACTCTGTTAACTAATCCTACGAGACTGTGTTAGTTAACTGTGTCAATTATATTTAGTTTCGTTTCTGTTATTTAGTTACAGAGACTGAACCGTCTCACTTCTTTCAGTTATTTGTATAAATTCCATACTTTCAACATGAATAATACTTACTACAGTGGAGTTTATTCACGGGCATGTGTACAGTGGTATCAGAGCTGCACTTTTTTTTAAACTCCATGCTATTTTGTCAGGATCCTCTACCGCTAGGACATTTCTTTCTTTAAATTTCCTGTCGCTGACCTGGAAATTTCTCTCTAGTTTTAGAACTCCCCGCTTTCTTTCTTTATAAATTTCCTGCCTCTGTTGCTAGTTCAGAAAGGCGGATCGAAGATTTGTCTATTGTTTGGAAGCGTCGAAATCCTGCTCTGTATTGATCATTGGAAAAGCAGAACCGATGGAATCGTCGAAGTGATTAGAGATCTTGAACTCTGTAGCATACTCTGCCAAGGAAAATTGCTATTGCTAGTGTGTGAAAGATCCGTTGGGTGCGATATGGTTCTCTATGACTGAAAGAAGACACATGGAGCCGATGTGAGTAGTCTACAGAGCCCCTATGAGCAGTCCACAGAGCCGTTGTTCAACAACCAAGGTCGAAGGTGTGCTTGTTGTGAGATTTCTTTAATTCTTTGCAAGTGGAATTTCATTTACACAGATTACACATTAGTTTACAATGCATTCATTAATGTCGATTGTGGGAGTAGTGCTCTCCGGATAAGAAAATTACCAAGAATGGTTTCGGAAAATAAAAAATACTCTTATTTTTAATGATTTATGGGAGGAAATTTGTGAAGGCAAGGATGACAATGAGCCAGAGCAACCTACAGATGCCAAACAACTTGCAATTTGGAAGAGTAAATATAAAAAGGCACATGCTTTAATTTCTGCCTCGGTCACTGAAGAGGTAAGTAGACATATTCTTTCCAGCACCACAATGTTTAAAGCATTACAAAAATTAAAAGATCTTTATGACTCCCATTCAGAGCTGGAAATTATACAATTGTTGACGAAGTTGTTTAATCTGGAACTGAAAGATAATAATCCCACGAAGTTAGCTTCCGAAATTAAAGCTCTTTTCCATGATATTGACTCAACTGGTGTCAAAGTTGATTTACAACTCACTGCATTTATTAAAGCCCTATATCCTACCTATTCCCACTACTTAGAGTCTCTTCAAGCTAGTGGACAAATGAAAGCCATGAATTTTGATACTCTTGTAGACAAAATTGTCAAAAGAGAGAAAGCTTTTGGGAAGAAGGAATCTTTTTCCACTTCCACAGTTGAGACTTTGTGTCTTGCACATAAAGAGCAGAAACTTAGAGGAGAGTCTGCTAGATTTGACCATAGTAACATAGGTCACGGTAGGAGACCATTTAGAGGCAGGGGGATCATTATCATCAAGGAGACATACAACAAGATGATAGTCAACAAACACATTTTCAGAATGATAAACAATCTCTTAAGTGCTATAGGTGTGGTAAACTGGATCATACCTCTTCTCATTGTCACACTCCTTAGGAAAGGATTAGTGAGAAGAAAGAGAAACAACCTCCAGACAAAGGAAAACCACTTGAATCTTTCCACTATATTGTTGCACATTGTAATCTTAGGATCAATGAAGTTTTTAGCACTTCTTTTGCTTCTTGGGAAGACACTTGGATTTTAGATACTGGAGCCACTTGCCATATGACCTTCAGAAGAGATTTTTTTTGAGACATTCAGTAATCACATTGATGGAATAGTTTATTTTGTTGATAAGTCCCAGTTAAATCCTTCAGGAATTGGATATATTCGACTTCGATTACGATGACTTGTTGATTATATTTTGCATGATGTTCTTTACATTCCTCAATTAAAAGGAAATTTGATGTCTCACATACATATCGGGCAACAAGGACATTCTATACATATGTTTGATTTAATAATTGAAATAAGAAAAGCATCTGATCAGGTGATTGTTATGACCAGTGTTAACAAAGACAAACTTTTAAAACTTAAAGGGACATCATCTTTTCCATCTAATTCAACTCTTTTGGCTCAACATAATGATACTTTGTCTTCCAGCTTGTTGTGTCATGCTCGTTTTGGGAATTATTAATTATGATAGTATCCAGATTATGAAACAACAAGGTATTCAAGGTCTTCCTGCTATTCCAAGAAAACTTTCTCCATGTAATGCTTGTATTTTAGGCAAGCATTGTAAACAACTTTTTTATGGATCTACTTCTCGAGCTTCCAGGAAGTTAGGTCTCATACATTCTGGTTTATGTGGGCCCGTGCCTATTCAATCTGCAAATGGTAATAAATATTTGCTGACTTTTATTGATGACTACACTAGGGTGTGTTGGGTTTATTTGTTGAAAGAGAAATCTCAGGTTTTTGCAACTTTTAAGAATTTTCATTTATGGATTACAAATGAAACTCAACTTAATATTGGCACTCTACGATCAGATAATGGTGGCGAATACACCTCTAATTCATTTGAAAAGTACTTGCAGGATAATGGTATTAAACATCATACCACCGTCCCTTATACTCCACAACAGAACGGTGTAATAGAGCGCATGAACAAAACTTTGCTTAATATGGTAAGATCAATGATGTTTTTTCAGAATGTCAGGTTGATGTTTTGGGGAGAAGCAGTACTTTGTGTCGTTTATATTCGTAATCGATGTCCTTCTACTGCCATCAATAATAAGTTGCCTTATGAATTGTGGTATAATCGTCTTCCTGTTGTTCAACATTTCAGAGTTTTTGGTTCTCCATGTTATGCTTTAATTCCTAAACAACAACGCGACAAATTGGGTGCAAGAAGTCGCAAATGTCTTTTCTTGGGGTATTATAATACCTCCAGAGCTTATCGATTGTATGATGAGGAAAACAAGAAATTTGTTTCAAGAGATGTTGTTTTTCTCGAATTTGCTAAAGATGCTTCTACAACTGATAGGTAGCTCAATCATTTGGATATATTCTCTTCCAAGAATTTTTATTATGAATGGGATAATGATCTTCCACATCCTGAAGGGGGGATTCATATTCTAGACCAGTTTGTGGATTTTCCTTTAACAACACCAGAGAATTAGACCACATCAAAGAATGAAGAAAAAATAGTTGATAGCAATGTTTTTGATGATAATAATGTTTTTGTAAAAGAACAATTGGTTGATAATAATGTTCCTATTGAGGAAAAATTGGAGGATAATAATGGTCCTAACGAACCTATTTCAAAGACTCTTGAAACTGAGCAAACATTGCAGCAATCAATACGCAGATCAATACGAACCAAGACAATGCCAAAAAGGTATGGTGAATTTGAGTTAAATTTTTTCTGTTGTTAATGAACCTACTACTTTTGAAGAAGCCACTAGTTGTAATGAATGGAAAGATGCAATGCAGAAAGGGTACGATGCTCTTATTAAAAATGGAACTTGGAGGTTGGTGGATCCTCCTATTGGCATCAAACCAATTGGTAGTAAGTGGGTTTATAAAACTAAGTATAAAGTTGACGATTCTCTTGATAAGCACAAAGCAAGACTTGTAGCAAAGGGGTATGCAAAAAAAAAGGTATTGATTTTACAAAAACATTTGCTCCTACAACGAAATGGGGCACTATTAAAACTTTATTTTCTCTTGCGGCTCAAAAAGGATGGAAAATACATCACATGGATGTAAAAAATGCCTTCTTAAATGGAGATTTAAAAGAAGATGTCTATATGTTGTAGCCATAGGGTTTTTCTGTTAAAGGAAAAGAACATAAAGTATGCAAATTGATAAAATCATTGTATGGTTTAAAACATGCACCTCGTGCATGGTATGAAAAGTTAATTGAACATCTTCTCAAGTTGAATTATAAACATTTCAATCTAGATGATGCAACTTTATTTGTTAAGAAAGTTGGAAGATTAGTTGTATATCTAGTTGTTTATGTAGATGATTTGCTTATCACGGGAAATAATGATGATTATATAGCATCTATTAAAAAGGAGTTGCAAAAGGTTTTTGATATGACAGATTTGGGATTACTACATTATTATCTAGGAATTGAAGTAGATAAAAAACCGAAGCACATTTTTATTTCTCAGAAGAAATATATTGGAGAACTATTGAGAAAATTTGAGATGAAGGATTGTAATCATGTTTCTACTCCAATGGAGAAGAATCTAAAACTTACTTCAAATGAAGGTAGTGCATTTGAAGATCCAACAAAGTACAGACAACTTGTTGGAAGTTTAATTTATCTTACTACTACTCGTCCTGACATAACTTTTGTTGTAGGAATACTTTCCAGGTTTATGCATCAACCCTGTGAAGGTCATTGGACAACAACAAAATGCGTGCTCAGATATTTAAAAGAAACTCAATCATATGGCATCAAATATTCTAAAGTTTCAGACTTCCATCTCATTGATTATTCAAATTCTGACTTTGACGGAGATAAATAACATGGGGTGTCTACTTCAGGTTATTTGATGAATCTTGGATCAGCAACCATCACTTGGAGATCATGAAAGCAATTAGTTCCTGTTGATTCTACAACTGAAGCCAAATACGTTGCAACAACTCAAGCCACAAAATAAATCATTTGGCTTTGGAAAATTCTTGAAGACTTGCAAGAGAAACAAATGACTTCAACGCCTCTCTTTGTTGATCCTACGAGACTGTGTTAGTTAACTGTGTCAGTTATATTTAGTTTCTTTTATGTTATTTAGTTACAGAAACTGAACCGTCTCACTTCTTTCAGCTATTTGAATAAATTCCATACTTTCAACATGAATAATACTTACTACTGTGGAGTTTATTCACGGGCCTATGTACATAATCCATGTTAATGCAGCCTGCACTCTAAAGAGAAGACATCTCTACAATACAGGTGGGGGATGATTGAATGTAGCAATGCATCCTTTCCTAGTGTAAAGGCGAAGAGCGAAGAGAAAATCTAGAATTTAACAAACAACACTTGGGCTAACAAAGAAAAACATTCAAATTTCAATGGGTTTACAAAGAAAAAACATTCAAATTTCCATATATTTTCCATCAAATTCCATTGAAAAACATTCAAATTTCAATGGGCTTACAAAGAAAAAACATTCAAATTTCCATATATTTTCCATCAAATTCCATTGATTAACACTTGGGTTTACAAAGAAAAACATTCAAATTTCCATATATTTTCCATCAAATTCCATTGATTAACACTTGGGCTTACAAAGAAAAACATTCAAATTTCAATGGGCTTACAAAGAAAAAAACATTCAATTTTCCATCAAATTCCATTGATTTCAGCTTCAAACTTGTAAAACTTACAAATAAATAAGTTCAAATATCAATATATTTTCCATCAATATGCAGTCATTTCAGCTTCAAACCTATAAATAAGTTCTACAGTCACATTGTCATTATTTTCTTGGCCAACAATGCAGAAAATGTTTAAAAAAAAAAATATGGGTGGTGTCCCAAGATGAGCTCTACCTGAGAATCCCAAAGGGACATATCTTAAAGATTTCAATCCTGTCTCAGCCAAAAATCGAGTGGTTTTTGTGAACACTGAAACTTAAGAAAATATAGAAACTACTATACCTTGGTGGTCTCTGTCAACACTGAAAAACTTAAAGAAAATATAGGAAACATTACCTTGTCCATAGCAGTTTGAGGTGGTGTTGATTTCATTTCTACAAACACAAATAAAGGTTTCATAGGGTCCCGTTGTGTACCCACACACTCAATTGCTATTCTCGCAGTCAGTGCAAGAGCTAGGAGCATAGTTATCAACATTGTAGTTATACTCAAGAGCCACACCATATCTCCACTGGCTTGGATTTGTGGGATCGCTGCCAAAGCTATAATGCTGGTATAGGACGAGCACTGGAGGCTTGGAAGATAGGAGAATACACACATCAGGTAGAGATGGGTGAATAGAGAGGCAGATTGAGCCTTGAAACCTGTAAATATGTGCACTTGTCATGTGGCAGAGATGGATCAAATCTCTGAATAAAATCTTTTGATGTGTAAATCCTTCCTCTTAACATTTTTTTAGAGCAAAAAGTTTTTAGAGCAAAAAGTTAGAGTGTACATATACAATTTTTATTTACTTAATTTGTTTTTATTATTATTTAAGAATGACACATGTCAACTCCACTTTGAATTTAGGTACAGAGTTACACATCAATCTGGACTGCAGAATAAATAACTACAATAAATGTTAATATCTTTCCTTCATTTAAATTTTTTATTGGTTATTTAATAAATCTTAATATAAATTTATATTTATATATAAATAAAAACAATATGCTCATTCTTTCTGGTTGTATACACAATGTAAGAATCCATACACACAATTGTATATTACAGGTCTGCTCCATTTATTCCTATATCATATTGTAATATCTCTGTTTCCTATATGTTATCTTTTAATCGGAGTAGGCTGTTCGGGAGAAAACAGACTCACTTTTAGATAAAAAAATGGACCTGAATCCGGCCAGATTTTCAGAGATAGTCTAAGTTTCGCATGAATCAAGGTTCCATGCATTTCAAAACCTTTACCCGGAGTTTTGTCCCATTTTAAACCAACCCAAATGCTCAGAAAATAGAAATTTAAAAACATACAACAAAAAACCTACCGAAAAAATAACTAAACATAAAAGATTACTCCCCAATTAACCCACTCCTTTTTAATCAATATAGTCCCATTATTAACAGCCACATGTCTCGTTGACTATTATTGTAAACTGATAATCACTTCTGAAATTAATCAGATTCTGTGGACTCGTTTATCTTTCCATTATTTCAAATCAGTACTTAATCCACGTTTACAGATAGATGATCTATTTCTTCTTTATCTTTTGAGTTTCTTTCTCCGTAAGAACTGCAATTCAGCTTTGTGATGCAAGTGTTATATTTTAAATTTAAAAACCTTATGGCCATACTCTCTCGACTATCGCGAGATTAGTTCAAAATCCCAAGAGATATTCAGTGTGTATATTGTGCCACACAGCCCAACTTACAATAACAACCATTTATGGGTGGACCATAGTAAGGAATAAAATAGAAGCATCATGCATGTCATGGTTTAAATGACAGTTTATATATATATAATTTACCCAATGTATACATTGGTTTAATAAAAGGTCAATATATCCAGATAATATTATAATTATTTGGAAAGTTATGAAGTATATTTAATGAGGTAGTTATTATGTAAAATAGACTTTGAGAAACACTATAAGAGAGTATGATTAAGAGAGTATAAGAGAGTATGATGACCATTCATTTTATCCATGCTTCATGGCTTAGGATTTGGTTCTTTCTTACTTCACAATATAAATTTTATTTTCTAACACTTCTATATATTTAATTATAAAATGAAATGCTAGATAAAATGGGGAAATGATCAAGTCATATATTACCATTAAAAGTACATAGATTATAGATGTAACTTAGGAGCTATCAATGCTCTTCTTCCTCTTGTCTTTCAGCCAACTCACACACAATTAATCTCTATTCTAACATTCTACCCTTGGTTGTCTAACTAATTAGATTACCTAACCAATTTGTGGTATGTCCTACTCTTTATTCTCATGGTTGACTCCTCATCTTCATGTTTGAATCCTCATCTACCTCTTTGATTCTTCAACTCCATGTTTTATCACAATGATTCATCTCCCTCTATTGTGTTATATGTCCATGTTGCGTTCTTTGTCTTTTTTGCTCAATTTGTCTCTACCACATTTTTCTCTATCGCATTGTCTCCATGTCGCACTCACCTTACATACTCATCATTAATCATTTGGTGCTTGCTTCTCTTTAACCATATTTTGTGGGATTTTGCACTTAATCATCATTGCATTCCTTGTTGGTGTCATCTTTTGTGCACTCCATCCTCAAATTTCACATGTTTCCTCCCACCATGCCAAAATTGTGTCTATCGCAATCCATCCGTTAGGGTCCTAACCTAACCCCCTTAAGTAGATAGATAGGTTGATATGTATGGAGGCCATGTCTGGTAAATAAGGCCCATGTAGTAGTGTGAAAGAAATAATTGTAAGATGGCTTACTAGAAGGTTCCACCTACTAGAAAGTTCCTAGGAGGTAGATAGACCTACACAAAGAAGTAGAAGGAATGTAATGTGATGTCTTGTGAAGTATATTGTAATCAGAGCTTTACTTATCACGAGGTTTCCCCCTCTGCGAGGTAAGTGAATATTGCTCTCATCAATAAAGGTATTGTTTTTGGTATATTGGTTCTTCTATTGCATATTGTTGTTCCAATTTATCATTTTTGCAATAAATTTTGCTCCAAATCTTTCAGTTTTCTAATAAAGAGCACTACAAGTGGTATCATAACACTTTCCCCAACCAATATTTTAGAGATTTTTTTAGGCTAGAGATGTATTTCAATGTCTATAAATAACATAGTGATCTAATGTTCAATAAGAAATTTGTGGTAGGGGAAGAATATACATATGAAATACAAGCATTTTCACTTGGTTGGACACCCTTGTAATCCCTGTCGGTAAAACTTCATGTAGTACTGGCAACACCTCTATATGAAATTTCACTTCCACATACCCTCATGTATATAGGAAGTCCCCTAGGTTACCTGAAACCAACTTTAGATAAGTTGATCGATCATCTTGTTGATATAGTGCAATGCGAACAACATTCAAGAAGATTACTCTCTAGTACTTCAAGGGTAATCAAGTAGTACGACTAAGGGTATGGTTGAGCCTCCTTCGTTTGTGCCATGCGTGATTGGGTTGAGTATTACTATTGGATCTTGCATGTATATCAAAGAGCTATAGCACCTGACACTCCCTTGCCCACAGGACCTTCAAAACCCTATTCCTTGTTGCCTGTCCAAAATATTCATACATAAAATGCAATATTGAGAATTTGAGAATTATTTTAGTGCAGTGATATTCGATGCACACAATTCCTACATAAATTGAAATATTGACAATCTGAGAATTTTGTCAGTGCAATAATATTCAAGTGGGAGTATAACTTCATAGGAGTTAAAAAAATGTTAGGGTCGTACCCACACCATTGTTTGAGACCTGTCACAATGGAATCCTTGTGTCGAGTTGATCATCATGGTACCACTATTTAGTAAGTATTTTTGGTGGACATGTTCACCCCGCTACCAGGAAACTATATCAATAGACTTGGAACATAGTGTTGATCACCTTGGCACAACTCTCAGGTAACCATTTTCTTGTGAACTTGCATATCTATGGTTACTCGAGGAACATAGATCTCCCCCAAAGTATCATATTTGGAAACTTTGTGTGATGAGTTGCAACACAAAATAGAACGCAATCAATTCTTTGCTCAACAAAATATTGATTCCATCTGTGACAAGCTCGCCAACCTAGAGTCACTCCTAGACTAGCTGCCCAAACTCATGGTGAAGCAAACTTAGATCCTTGCTTCATAATCCATGAGTTATTAATGGAAACACCAATCATACCAAGTAGAAGCAGTTGAGTCATTCAATCCCACTAGGCCTCACTCTACCCCACTTGTTCGCGGTCCTATGACTCAAATGTGGCACCGACTTCCTAAAGTGGATCTCAACAGATTTGATGGATCCAACCCCACAGGTCACCTTCAGATGGAACATAATTTTTTCCTACTTGTCATCATAGATGAATTAATAAAACTTCATGTGGGTGTCTTATATTTAGATCTTGAACATTGGTAATGGTGGAAATAACAAAATAACTCCCACAAGGTTATATTGCTTGGACACAATTTGTGTTAGACCTCTATGAATGATTTGAAATAGACACTCATTATTTTGGATGATTGACCAAGCTTAAACACTTTGGTATAGTTGAAGAGTTCATCTCCTCTTTTGAGAAAATAGCCATCCACACCAAAGGCATGTTTGATACTTCTTTTAGGGAATGCTTTATTAGGGGTCTGAAAGAAGATATACATGCATAACTATTAATGGCTCGTCCTACTATTTGGTTAGAAGCCTCTCAAAGAGCCCGGGAAGCTCAAAAGGTGATTAATGTTCAGATTAAAAAGACACCATTTATTCCCCATCCCCATCCACTATTGAACCCCCTACCAATTCCTCTCCTTCCTCTCCATCCCTCAATATCCACAAGTTAACCCATGGTGAAATTGTGGAGTGCCAACTTAAAGGTCTCTCTCTATTTTTCTTTTCAAAGAAAGTTTCACGGAAAACCCACTTAATACTTCCCCATGATCCATGGATGGTAAGCTGTTATTGGATAAATCGGTGAATGCGGACATAAAATAATCTCCCTAGATCCACCTGGATCTAGAAAAAAATAAGACAGGACATGACGCTTTCCCTAAGTTGCTACCATTGAATTTACTACCAAAGAAGGAATGGATGACATACCTTTAGATATCGCTTCCTTATATCTATGCTGTCCCTGCTTTGCTCTGGTGCTCTTGTGAAATCAGATCTGTAGTGACACAAACCAACCAAAGTGAAATAAACAATTGTAGATTCAATGGAAACCTAAACATGTGATCAAGGAGTCATGTAATAAAACACTAATGATTTTATGGGAAAGAAACATGTCACCGTATCATATTAAGTAAAAGTGGAAGATACAACCAAATTGCCTTAATGTCACAAGTTCCCTTTCGGTGGTCCTTTGTTCCAACACAAACATACACTTGCTCCAAATTTGTATGAAGATGGTCCACAAAAGATTGATGGACAAATGGAGGCCTCAAGCATCAGTTGGAACAGGATCCTTCACACAGTCTCCAACCTATTCTTTCAGCAATTATTTGCTCAATCTTGCTTAACCCTTTCCATGAGAAACCCATCATTATATAGGAGAAGGTGAAGTGGTTGAAAGGATGAGGATGATTCCACCAAATCAGAAGCCAGTATGATCACAACCATACGAATGCCACCTCACATTCTAGAAGATTCTCCTTCTATAAACTTCGTGAACTTCTTCCTTTCCTTATCTTCAAATGCCGCCACACCCTGCCTATATAGAAGCTTGTGAAAACCTCGCGAGCCAGGTATAGAGAAGCCTGTGGAAATCAAGGATTTTTGAACTGTGTACCACTGTCAGCATGTGGCGTCATTCTAAAAATATGCCTTGTAGGGGAAGAACTCAATCATTTTCCTCATGCAAAATATTGTTTTAAGATCTTGAACACATGCTTGTATAGTCATCATCAGGGTGACCAAAATAATGTGTAATAGAATGCCCCCCAAAGTATGAGGCTGGAACTCGTGACAACCGAAATACTTTGTAAAATGCGTGTGTGTGTGTGTGTGTGTGTCGGGAACAAGGAGCACACCAATCAGGAACCTGCAAACAATCAATCATCTGCACAATATTACACCATCTCTGAGGTAGACATTCCCATACTTAGACGACAAATTATTTGACTCATAAATGTCAGTCATGGCCACCAATCATACACTGTGGATCCATGTCATCAAGACGATACATAGCCACCAAGAATACAATGTGGATCTATGTGCTAACAAAATTGAAATCAGGACATAGCCATGAGACATACAAACTGGATCTATGCGTTAATGCAAATCATAAATACTCCATCACAACCTGGACCAAGGTGATGAGATCCAGGATCTTCAATCCCGTCGTCCGTAAGTACGAATATAACCATGCGATTGCAGGTGCTGAAGTCGAACATGGCAGAAACCACTTGATTACTGATCATTGATGAAAACCGTTAACAAGTGCGAGGGAAATCACCATTGATGTCAATGACTCCCAAGGTACTTTAGTACAATCCAATGAATGTGAATAAATGAGTTGAAGTCGAACACTCGAGGGAATATTCTAATCAGGGACCAATGATGTGAACCCACTGTCGAAATCGAAGAAACCTGCCATTGAGGCATGCACGCTCTAAGGTACTAAAATGATTTCTAAGTCTTGTTCTTGGATGATGAGTTGAAGTCAACAAGAAAAGAATTGTCATAGGTGGGCCTTGATGTATCCCCCATCAATGACACGAAATAAGTAACAGATTTAGGGTAGATCAAAGTATAAAAATGGTTTGAAACTGACACAGGGAAGGCCGACAGGGTAGGAATTCATAATTGCAGATGGCCGACTCGAAAGAGGGGCTTGTTTGGACTTATCTTGAACATATGAATGACACGACAATGGTCTTGGAAGCATTGACTCAAAGACGACCCAATATATGGATTTGTAGAAGGTCAAACAAGAGACAAATGGATTTCCCAACCTAGATTCAAATGATGAAAATGTGGGTGTCATTTTCAAGAGTGACTAGTACTTCCACTAACACAGATACAGAGACACATTTCTTTCCCAAATTTCCCCCCACCATTTCTGGTGAATACTTCTTTATTTTTACACAAGCTTGAGGAGGATAACATGTGCTTGTTGATGTAAGCTCATCCTTCGGACGAGTCCCTCAGAGTATGTTTAACGAACCCTAAGAAGGAGTGGTTTGGTTCCATGTGGGTTTTTCGATGTTTGTTTAACGAATCTAAAGATAGAAAACTCGAGGGTTTTCATGTTTACAGAGTCTAAAAAACACGTTAAAGAGGACTCTCTCAGTTCCTTTTTCGTAAATTAATTCAATGATACCGAAAAAGTGATAAACTATCACCCATCGAATTTTTTCTTCAAATACTTTTACGAGCGTGAAAATAACAAGGTCGCTCGACAATCTTTTCATTTTTACGGAGTGTGAAAAGACCTTAAAGGATACTCCATGGGTTTCGCTTTTCGTGTTTCCACAACGAGTACGAAAAAATGACAAAAGTATACTCGGTTGTGTTCTCATCGATTTTCGAGCATGAGAACGAACAAAGACTAGGCTCAAGGCTTTTCTAAAAAACCCTAAAAAGTACTGGTATATGTAACAAACAGAAAAGCGAATCAAGAAAAACATCCATACTGCATTGTTCAGGACTTTAGTCTTTCCACCTGCGAAAAATAAAAGACTCACAGGACCATTAGACCTTTAAGTTATGATAAAATGCGTTAAAATAATATAAAATATTATTAGAAAAAACAAAAAGTGAAATAAATAAGGATAAAACCTTTTATTGCTATTTCATTTGCATTTCACTCAAAACTTGTCTAGAAACCCTGTTTTTACCTCATATTTCGGTTATTGATTGTGAGAAGCACATGCGACCATTCAGCAAACGGTCTCCTTCAACACGGTAAGCTCATCATCCTCTTCTTTTTCAATGGATTGAAATTCATTTATTTTGGTTAAAAGGTAGTTTTTGGATGAGTTTTTGGGCCGGTAGGCACGTGTTGGGGCCGCCGCAGGTGACTAGTATCAAGATCTGCGGAAATGAATGATTTCTGCAGGTGCCCTATGGCTCACCTGTGGAAACTCCGCACTCTACTAAAACTTCGTCTGCGGTAGCCGAAAACCCAAAAAATTATGCATGCGTTTGACCCAAAAAAAATTTCAAAAGCAACGATTGAAGATGCTAATCCCCTTTTCTCGTCTCCATGTAGACATTTAATTGCCAAAATGTTGGAGTGGAGAGAATGGGAACATGAGTATGATGAATTCATGGCCTTGAATGATCCATTTATTGTCAATTCCCTTCAACAGTGCGGATTGTTAAAAAAAATTAAAATCCAGGGCATGAGAGCCCAACTGAGGTTACTAGAATACCTGGTCCACATGTGGGAAGTGGACCAGCAGGTATTTCATGTGGGTGTCCATGTTCTTTCCTTGGATATCGAAGACATTTACTTCTTGACAGGGTTATCTTGTCGTGGAGCACATGTGACCTTAACAAGAGGTTGAGGTGGTGGTCTGCCGATGAGAGAATACATCCATCGACACTATGAACCCGAGGCCGAGAGACGCAAAGGTAAGGTAGCCATCAGAGGTGTTCAGGATTTAACTCTCTGGACCATCCTTTTTACCATTGCACGTACGGTGGGAAGTGCATCTCCGCACATGGCCCTCCAAAGTTATTTCCTGTATGTCGTGGAATGCACAGAACCTTGTGTGTTCAACTGGTGTGATGGTCTTCTTCGTAGTATGAAGACACAGTTAACCAAAAGCAAGAATGGGGACTTGAAGAAATTCGGGTATGGATCTATTTTGTTGTCTTTCTTTTTAGAAAGAGTCCCTCATTTACGCCTACAGGTAGAGTGGGGTATACCAGTGCCACGGGATCTGAGGATGAAAAGGTGGTGCGATCTCATGGCTTGGCATGTAGCGAGCCCCATTATCAAATACACCGATGCATTATTTGACTGGTTGAGGCCTCAAATATTGATGATATATGATTACGCCTATGTCGGTTTGGACTTTTTAGGCGACCCCGATTTGGTTCTACCTGAGGTTTTTCAGTGGGGGGACCTAGGTAAGAAAAACATTTTGCTTTTTATGGTGTTTTTGTGAATTTTTAAGAATATAAGATGTTTTTTATATATGCTCTCTATCCAATGACTAATAATTTTTTTTGACCATGTAGATGTAGGGCCACACCAGCCTCCGAGTACATCCCCCATTCAGAGACGAGGGGAAGCAACTGTAGTAGTAGGATGGGATGCTGACGACTATGAGGCAGTCGAGCAGAATCTAGAGGGTTTGACAACAGACATCCTAGACATCCCGATCAATGAGATTCCGAGGCGTTATCAGCGCCGCACCATAGGTGTGTCTAGTTCACTCAGCTGACTACTTCATAGGGTATCATGAGCAGTAGTATGCTACCGTGAGCAACATCCATGATGCTATTTTGTAGAAGCCACATGATTCATATTTTGATATTTTAGTCTTTGGATGGAGAACACCTTTTTGTAAAACATTTTTATCGTTATATATATACATGAGGCTTCTACCAGTTTACTTTGATTTATATACAACATATGATGTGTGATTGTATTTATAAATGTCTCAAATGTCTGTCTAACACATAATTAGCTAGTGCATCGGTTAACGTATTTAGACATCTAGGAATGTGTTGATACTCAATATAATCAAAATAACGTTCCAAGAGGCGAATTCGTAAATATATTCGTAACAAAGTAGGGCTTCAAATAGTATAGATGTTACTTAACTGTAGCACTACTAGCTGCGAATCAAGTCATACAACAAGTTGTCGAATCCCAAGTGAAATAGAATCGGTCAACAATTCGATGACTGCGCTATATTCTATGATATTATTGGTTGCACAACCGAGGAAAACACCATGCAGACTGATAAGTTCGTTTGTGGGTGCGTAGATTTCCCAAGCAGCAGAAGCTAGGTTCTTAGTACTACAACTAGCACCATCGTCTAAGCCAATATAGGGTAGTGAAGACGCCGACATCTGGAAACCAAGCATGATGCAAGGTAAGCAGTTGGGGGTTGAAACCAAATAACGAAAAGCACACAAAAGTGGCACACAAAAGTATGATACGATAAAAATACAAGCACTCATGCAAATATGGTCTAAGCATAGTACTTCTTCAAGTAAATCCCATTTCTTGTTTCACTCAAAGGAATGCCATCATAATCCACTAACTTGTAAGCTTCTTTCTCCAACACTTATTTGACAATATAAGGGTCGTGCCACATAGCCTCAAATTTTCCGGCCCCTAGTAAATCAAGATCTTGTTCATAAAGAAAAACTAGATCACCTTCGGAGAAAACACGTGGCTTGACATGCTTGTCGTATTGGGATTTTATGTGTTTCTTTCGGGTTTCAATAACTAGGGTGGCATCACGATGGGTTTTGTCTAATCACATTAGATACAATAGATGTTCTTCCTCGGTAGAGGTGTTGGGAAGAAGTTCAATGGCTAGCTTCAACGACGGTATCTCACATTCAATCGACAGAAAAACTTCGATACCATACACTAACTGAAAAGGCGTAAATCCTGTGGCGGACTTCACGGATGTCTGATAGGCCCACAATGCTAAAAACAACATCGTGTGCCAACTTGTCTTGTGGATCCCTATTATTCGTCAAAGCATAGTGATGAGAACCTTGTTTATCGCTTCAACTTGGACATTGACCTGTGGATAGTAGGGGGTTGAGTTTTCATGTCGAAGACCCAACTTTTCGGTAAGCTCAGACATCATGAAATTTCAAAAATGGCTACCGTGATTGGTGACGATAGCTTGCGGGATTTCGAATCGTGTGATGATATGATTGAATATGAATAGGGCTGCAGTTTTTCCGGTATTATCGAATGTAGGCATTGTCTCATCCCATTTTGTGAAATAATCCACGGTTATGATGATGTATCCATGCCCCCCAGCCGAGTGAGGGTTACATGTCATGAAATCAATGCCCCATTTTGTGAAAGGTCCAACGGAAACAACATGGTGTAAAGGAGTGGGATGAGATCGTATCTTGTTGTTGTATGTTTGACAAGCATGGCATTTTTGGACGGAAATAATACAATCTTTGATAAAGAAGGCCAAAAATACCCTGCTTGTAAGATATTTTGGGCAGTAGCATACCCAAACATGTGACCACCACATGCTCCAGAATAGCAGTCATTCAACGCTTGCTCAGCCTCATCATAGGTGAGACATCGTCGAAAAACAGAATCAACCCCACGACGATAAAGAGTGTCACCAAGGATAATATACTGATGGGCTTGGTAATGTATACGACGACAGTCAGTGCTAGATAGATCGAGCCGAAAAGTCTGAGTCTGGAGATAAATAATGATATCTCCATACCAAAGGTCATCGGAACTGATAAAAAAAAGGGATTCGTCAGGTAAAGAATTATCTGCTACATTTTCTGTCTCAGTGCAGGGAAGGTCACATATTAGTTTGGAAAACACCAAGGATTTCTTAGAATTAGCGCATTCGAACTCTAAGTCAAACTCCTAGAGAATCACTATCCATTTGGAGTATTTCCCCCCTAGCAATTGGCGTGTAAGAATGTGCTGCATAGGGTTGTAATCGGAAATTACAGTGGTCTTATGTAATAGGATATAGTGACGGAAACATTGGACAACTTGAACAGTTGCCAATGCCAGTTTTTTAACATGTAAGTATTTGGCTTCGGTAGTCATGAGACTCTGACTCAAATAATAAATGACATGTTCATCGTGTAAATCGTCTTCTTGGACTAGAACCATCGCAATGGTAGAGTCTGAAGCAATGAGATAAAGGAAATAATATCAACTATAATCGGGAGGGAAAAGGAGTGATGTACGGGTTAAAGTCAGTTTCAAAGCTTTGAAGGCTTTGTTGGTAGTGGTGTACCATACAAACTCATAACCTTTCTTCAGCAGTCGAGTAAATCTGAGCGTTAACTCAACGTAGTTTGGGATGAAACGACGTAAAAATTTTGCCTTCCCCTGCAAACTTTGAAGCTGGCGGAGTGAACAAGAGGAGGGAGATTGAGAATAGCTTCGACCTTCAAAGGATCTACTTTGATCCCCTGACGTGATATAATAAATCCTAGAAGCCGGTCATAATCCACACAGAAGACACATTTGTGTGGGTTTAAGCATATACGATAGAACTGACAACGAAGGAAAATGGCTCAAAGGTGTGCCATATGGTCACTACGATGCATGGAATTCTCTGGAAGGTCATCTAGATATGCCTGTACAATGTGCTTGATATCATGAAAATCATAAGACATGGCACGTTGAAAAGTCACACCAGCGTTCTTTAAACCGAAGGGTAGTTTCTGGTAGGCAAAGGTGCCCCAAGGACAAATGAAAGTGGTTTCGTGTTGGTCCACAAGAAAGATGTTTATTTGATTATATCCGGAGAAACCATCCATTAAAGAGAATATTTCACTCTCGATGCAATCATCGACGATCTAGTCAATGAAGGGGGTGGGAAATTTTTCCTTAGGACAAGCTTTGTTGATATCCCTATAATCAACGTAGACACAAATCGTACCTTGTTTCTTGTTAAACAAAAGTAGATTGGATACCCAATTAGTTAAATACACGGGATAAATAAAGCCAGCTTTAAGAAGTTTTTCGACCTCAAGCTTGATAGCAGCTGCCTTACGAAGGTGGACCAGGAGAAGTCTTTGTCAGATGGGTTTAGCACCTGGGTACATCTTAATTTCCTGTACAACAATATCGGGGTCAATACCCGACATCTCTTCATAGCTCCATGTGAAGATGTCACAAAACTCTTGAAAAAGGGACTTATATGTGACAACCTCATCGGTGGAACACGAAGCTCTGATGTGAACATTTTTGACAACTCCAGGTTTAATGTATATGTCGAGGGGGATGGTGGGTGAAATGTTACTCAAGTTCCCTTCATATAACACATCGTGTGTGGACTCGGGAACAGAAGAAATGAAAACAACGATTGACAGAGTCGAGATCCATTGGTAACTCTCTAAGGTGTGTTGCTCCAGGAAGAGGATGGAACGATGATGCCCATCATCCCATGGGGTGTCTTCCATGGACATAATCGACATGATCATCTCGTTCGTAGGAAAAATAACGTGGAACGGACCAGGAGATGAATCACCAAGAGAGGGAGTAGAAGGGTTTATCGATTGAATGGTTTGATAAGCGGATTCAACCGGACTTAAAGGCATATGATGTCCATAGCGGATATAATCACCGTGTTCGGGTACTATCCACCGGTCAGAAGACGCGGGGGTTTCGCGAACGGAGGTGGAAATCATGTTGATCAAGGAAACCAAAGGAGGTGGAACATCAGGTGGTGGGATTGGGAATGTACCCATCAAAGTCAAATCTTTTAGTAGAGCCACACCAAAATTCTCATACCCAGGGGGTGTCTTTGAAATGAAGGGTACATTGCTAGTACGAGCATCAGAGTTTAAAAAGGCCAGTTGGTCTACTGTAACAAATTTTCCCTAGTGTGGAAAACATACTACATGGAAAAGAGTAGATACAACTTCACGCATGGAATCAATCCAGCTACGACCAAGTAAGAGGTTGTAATCGAGAGGTGCATCAAAGACCTCAACTTCAACACTGACCGATTTGCCTTCTAATGTAATAGGCAATGAGGGGAGTACACGGTAGGGTTTAAAGCTAGAGCCATTGAAGGCTTTGAGTGTGTTGTATGATTCAGTTAAGGGAGAAGAGTCAATGGATTTCCAACATGCAAAAAACATTACGCATGTTGAGACACCCTCGTTAATAACTGTTCTACAAATTTTCTTGTCTGCAACAACAACTTGTATCTGAAATGCGAGTTGAGGGGGTAGCCTTGGAATGTGATATTCCAGGTCAAAATTTATCAAATTCGTATCCATGGGGTCAATTCCACCAATAACCTTTAACAATGTCTTCCGTTGAGTGGGACAACTTTGAAGGACTTCGAGAGCTAACATCGCAGAAGGTGCTTGTGCCAGATCTTCTATAATACTATAGTTCTGAGTAGCACGTGCATGAGGATTGAAGGAAGACTTTCGAACATCACCCTTTGGGGGAGGGTGAAGAACTATATCGGGACTTGGTCATTCGAGATGAAGAGGACCGTTGGGAGGCGAAGTTGAGGGAGACTGTTGAACCAACGAAGGTGGTATATCGTCAACTTTCTCCTTTGAGGAAGAGTAATCTTTGGCTTGAGTGGTAAGTGTAACGTCATTCTTTTTTGAATCACCAGTACACATAAGTACATAGGAAGTAGTGGAGGGAGAGGGTTGGTCGTGAATGACGAATTGAGCCTGCTGTTGAGAAGTGAATGGTTGGGACAAAATGGGAGGTGTGGGAGGTTTCGCAGTTCCTTGAAGAAACTTAGTAACCTTGGCCCATCTTGGACATTATTTCATGTAGTGATCATCACCACAGAGAAGGAAAGGGTATCGGGGTTTGCGCTTATCCTTATCATCAACAGGTTGTGTTTTGGATTTCTCAGATTGTGGGTTATTTTTATCCTCCTTATTCTTACCCTTCCCTTTTTTAGATTTATTTTTTCTGACAGGGGTAGATTGAATGGAGTTCAGTTCAGAGGTTTTGTCGGTGGAAGGAGTAGGAGTTGGAGCATTTTGAACATTAGAAGAAGTATACTTGGGATTGGTGGGAGAGGCTTGTGTAGATTGAGGTTGAGCATGGAAAGTGCTAATCACACCATCAACCACATGAGAAGCAGCAGGGGTGTTGGCATGTTTACAGGCAGAGTGTGCTTGTCATTGATGGAAAGATCAGAGTGTGCAACGATGGAAAAACATGAACAACGTAAGCTCAGGAGGATTAGCGCAGATTTGCACGTAGTGCGAAGGTGTGCACTAGGGACGAGGTTAACTCATTGCCAAAGCTCAAGAGAGATAGCCTACTCAGGATCCTAGACGGATCAAAGGTCGAGGCCTTTGACACTTAGAAATTATTCCAAGTCAGGAGGATATGTAAGCTCAGGAGGAGAAGAGACAGTGATCATTGGATCCCATTGAGAATTCCCGATGATTGTCAGATCTGAATTTATATAGGTCAAGCATGTGAATGGAGGACATATCTCCGATGTTATATCCGAGCGCAGGGTCCGACCGTTGTTGGATTTAGGAGAACCTGCACATTCTTTAAAGTGAAAGGTGAAGCGGGCTTACAAAATCTTGAAAGAAGGAGGATCGCCCATCTTTGGGCAGGACACGTGGTCATAGATCATCATTTCACTAACTGAAAGGTCAAAGGAAGGAAGTTCTCTAACCTTCCAACTCGCGATATGCGAAATGGAGAAATGATCTGAGCCATCGGATCGAGGAGAAATTTGGACCGTCGATTCAAGAAGGACACGTGGTGAAATCGTGATAAAATCTGGACCGTTGGTTCCATAGGACACATGGAGAAAGATCATCGTTTCCCTGACTGGAAAGTCAAAGGAGTGAAGTGCTCGTTTGATTTGCAAGTGGTCATATCTCGTGGTCACATTGTCGAGAGCTGGGGAGCAGAGCTAGAGATGTCAAGCTCCATCTTGAAGTTTCGACGATCGCGACTTGGAGCATCGAGACCCTTCATCATAGGAATCGCGATATGTGAGATCACAATGAGATCTGGACCGTCGGATCATTGGAGATCTCGACCATTGATGAGGCTCGATGAAGTTCATAAGTTTGTGAAATACAAAGCACCTTTTGGCGCAGCCTGTGGTCACCTCTGGTGGTCACGTGAAGGGAAGAAGCTAGCAGTGTTAAGCTCCATCTCGGAGTTTCGGTGATCATGACTTGGAGTATCGAGACCCTTCATCATAGGAATCGCGATATGCGATATCACGATGAGATCTGGACCATCGGATCATTGGAGATCCCAACCGTTGATCAGGCTCGATGAAGTTCATAAGTTCACGAAATACGAAGTGCCTTTTTGGCGCAGCCTGTGGTCACCATCGGTGGTCACGTGAGGGGAAGAAGGTAGCAGTGCTAAGCTCCATCTCGGAGTCTCGGCGATCGTGACTTGGAGTGTCGAGACCCTTCATCACAGGAATGCCGAAATGCAAAATCACGAAATTCAAATTCCGTTTAGCACTCGGTCATAGCTAGTGGGCATATGAGATAAACGCGAAATCCTGGGGATTTAATCCAACAGTGTTGGTTAATTGGAAACTTGATCGAAGGGTTATTGTTTCACCTCACAGGTAATCGATCAGTTACGATTCAGTTAGCATATATGAATCATGATTCTTGGATGGTTGGCGATTCAGTTGCTGATGCATTTTCTTGGAGATTCAAGGTGTAACTGAATAAGTGGTATAGGATAAAATGGAAACAAAATGACAGTGGAAGGTTGGTTGTTCTAACTGGAAAAATGTGATGAACTGTAAGAAGAGTAAAATTATAGGTTGCAGAGCTTGAGATAAAACTCAGAGATGAGTAACAGTTGTTGAACAGTAAGAAGAAAAGAATAGAGATGCAGTTTTCTTTTTGAGGCTTGAGCGAGCAAAGCAGAGCAAAAGTGGAGTGGCAGTGAACAACCAGATGAGCAGGACCATGGCACGGTGAAGAGCATGTAGAGGCACTATGCATGGAGGACGAAGAAGGTGCAAAGATAGTATAAATACGTAGAACAAAGAAGAGATGGAGGCTGTTGTGGAGAGGAATTACACACAGGGAAATAGCATGTTGTGGGAAGGAGCTGAAATACACAGAAGACGCGTAATTCATAGAATCAAAATAAGACACAGAGCATAAAGCACGGGAGAAGCAAAAAATAGAGATGCATAGCTAAGACAGTAAAATAAGGTTGAGGTGCACTTGTAGAGAAAAGTAGAAGATCAGAAAGCACAAGAAGATGCAGGCAAAGAGACATTGATACAGGAGAGCAGAGCAACATAGCATAACAGTGATAAGCCTGGTAAGCCAATGACAACTATTGATTCACTGTAATAAGTTTTAGTAGAAAATATTTATAATCAGGGTGGTAGGGAGGTGCTAGGGAGGACTGGTGTCCTTAGAGATTCAAGTGGGTGCTTGAACATAGGAAGTTGTAGCTTCCATCTGGTTGCAGCCAGAAAAGCCAGGGTGGCAGGTTGGTGCAAGGGAGAACTGTTGTTCTCTGTTATACAAGTTGGTTCCTGTGTGACTGGAAGTTGGTGCTTCCATCCAATTGGTGCTGGAACACTCAGGGACTTGGTGCTTCCTTCTAGTGGGTGCTAGAGAAACCAGAGAGTTGGTTCTCTCAAACAAGTTGTTTCTTGTATAAGTGGAAGTAGGTGTTTCCATCCAGTCGGTGCTGGAAAACTCAGGGAGTTGGTGCTTCCTTCTAGTCGGCGCTAGATAAAACAGAGGGTTGGTGCTCTCAGCAAGTTGCATCTTTCAAAACAGAGGTTGTATCCTCACAATGAGTTGGAGATCATATGTATGATAATGTACATAATGTAAAGATTACTTATCATACCAAGAAGAAGAGGTTTTTACCCTTTATGGGTTTCCTCAGGAAATATCTGTCTCTATTTATTTCATATGTGTGACTGATGTCGAATGTTCTATTGCTTACCTCTCTGCATTATTGTGATTATCATTGAGTGCTCTGTAAAGAGTTTAAAATAAGCATAATTGTTTAAACATGGTAACAACTGATTCACCCCCCTTCCTCTTAGTTGTCCAACATTTGGTATCAGAGTAGGTTCCTTTTATCTAAAGGTAGATCTGTAAGCTTAAAAATGACAAGTCATGAAGGGACTTCAGTCACTAAGCCTCCTCTGTTTGATGGAACAATTTTTTCCTTCTGGAAGGTTAGAATGAGAACATACCTAATGGCCTTAGGTGCTGATGTTTGGGATGTAGTAGAGACTGGATACACAAAGCATGTTGTGCTAGCTTCCAAGGATAATAAGTTAGAATTTAGCTTTAATGCTAAGGGAATGAATGCTATCTTGAATGGACTTGCAGAAGCCGAGTTTGCAAAGGTGATGCATCTTCAAAATGCCAAAGAAATGTGGGACAAACTCAAGAGCAACTATGAAGGTAATGAGAAGGTAAAAGATGCCAAGCTTCAAACCTACAGAGTACAGTTTGAAAAACTACAGATGAAAGAAGATGAAACCATCGGGAAGTATTTTCTAAGAGTTGAAGAACTAGTAAATGCAATGAAAGCAAATGGTGAAAAAATTGAGGAACCCTCTTTAGTTCAGAAAATTTTGAGATCTCTGCCAGATAGGTTCAACCCAAAGGTCTCAGCTATATAATAACTTAATGATATAAAGGCTTTGGCTTTTTATCAACTTCTAGGAACGTTGACTGCATATGAAATGAGGATAGTTACAGATAAACCCACCTCTAGAGAAGCATCATTTAAAGCAGATAAGAATGAAGATTCTGAGCCTGATGAAATTGAAGCAAAATTTGTGAGAAGGTTAAAGAAAGGATCAGGCAAGTACCAAGGTAAGCTGCCCTTAAAATGTTTCAACTGTGGTAAGATAGGTCATTTTGAAAATAAATTTCCACACAAGAAACATGATCAGAACTCTGAAGGTGAAAAGAAGTTCAAACCTAAGAGATTTGGCAGAAATAAAAGTCTATGTGTAAACAATGTTAACTCTTCAGAAGACACAGATAGTGACTCCTCGCGTGAAGATAAGGACAATGAATTCATGATTATGGCCCAAGATGATTATGATAATAAAATCACAGGAAGTGAGGCTAATGAAGAAGAAGCTGTGGTTGATATGGAAGGAGAACTGATCAGTGCACTGGAAGAGATTGGCAGACTTCGAATTAAGAACATAAAGCAAAAACAATTGCTGATACAGTTCAAGAAAGATAGTAAACAGCTTGATGAAGACTTTGCCCTGCTAAAAGTGGAATTAGAAGAGGCAAAGAAAATCAAGGACATTTTGAAACAACAGTTATTAGAAAAGAAGTTAATATGTAAAGCTCTGGAAGAAGAAGTAGTGAAAACTAGGAAAGAGTTGGAGAAGTTTCAAGCCTTATATCATCAGAATCTGTCAAGTATCAAATCCTCAGAAGGATTAGCCACCATTTTGAATCAACAAAGGAATCCAAAGTTGAAAACAAGTTTGGGTTATGAAGAGGGATCAAGTAGTGATCATCCAAGCAACAAAGACTTCATCAAGTTTGTCAAATCTACAACCAATGACGACAACAAACTTGCAGAAACAAAGGAAGATAATCAACTGCCTAGGAGGAGTAAAGAAAAAGGTGCCATAACTAAATCTATAGAACAAGGAAATAATACACTCCCTACTCAAGGAAATCATTAGCATGGAAGAAATTGATTTGCTCAAAGAAGACAACCATTTTCCAGGTACAAAGAATTTTTTATGGATATTGTTTCTACTGTTCTAACTTTGGTCACAAAGCTGTAAATTGTTCCTAAAGACTTAGACATGAGCAATTAATATTTCTAAGGAATAGAAAACAAAGCATGATACAAACATGTAACAAACCATCACAGATTGAAAATTGCCAAATTAAGTCTAGAGACATGTAATTGAGGAGGTCAAGAAATAATAAACAGTTAATGAGTAGACAACGTTGCAACAATAACTTTGACCTATTGAACAATGAGATTGAATGTTATAACTGTCACAACTTTGGCCACAAAGCTGCAAACTGCCATCTGAAGAATTACAAAGCAGATCCAAGGATAAAGTTCTTAGATAGAAAGGCCAACACATGGAAAAGGAAAGATAGTGAAAAATGTGGTCTAGCACTTTCAACTCAAAAACAAAAGGCCTCTGGGAATATAGACAGTGGATGTTCCAAGCACATGACTGGAGACAAGGATAAGCTTCTGTCCATAAGTAAAAGAAAAACAAGAAATGTGATCCTTGAAAATGATGAACCAGGTAAAATCAAGGATAGAGGGATGGTGAGTTTGAGTAATGACAAAGGAGATGCCTAGTATGTTCTGCTTGTGGATGGTCCGAAACATAATTTTCTCAGTACAAGTCAAAAGTTTGACAGAGGCAGTGAAGAGGTGTTCACTTCTAAAGAGTGTAAGTTAAATGTAAACTCAGGACAAGTGGTGAATAAAGGCATAAGGACAATTAATGATGTTGATATTGAATCCTCCCCTGCAAGTAAAGAAGAAGACACAGATACAATAAAAGAATGTTTAGTTAGCATATATCCCATGGAAGACGTAGAAGAAGAATCATGTCATAAGATGGAAGCTAAAGTTCTAAAGGTTGAGAAGTCAAACACCCAAAGCAAGTTCTTAAATAGCTCCATGAACCTGGATAAGCTCTTGGATAGTTAGAGATCACCAAATGAAAAATCTGGTATTGGATACAACAAGGAAGAAATCAGTACTCCTAAGAAACCTGATATAGGTCCTTCATCTATGAAAAAGAAAAGTAGGTATGAAAGTGCTTGTAGCGGTTTTTTATTGTGATTGAATATGGTCATAAAAGCCTTGGATTGTATGGATCATAGAAGAAAAATGAAATTGCAGTAATAGAGATCGATGAGAATCAATGGGGAGATCCAAGGGTTGTTTGAAAAGTACGAGCTACAATTACGTAGTGTTTCAGTAAGACAACAACATCTTCAACAACAACATTTTGTTTTACAAAATGATATACATGACATCCTATAGAGATAACAAGAGGAAAGACCTTGTCAACGAAAGATAACCTTTTAGGAACAAAGGGGGAAAATATTCAGAAGCAGAGAGATAACAGTGACATGGGGAGTCATCCAGTTATGACAAGAAAAAGTTGATGAAGGAGTCCCAGTAAGAGAGGTGAGAAATATCGAGTTTGCTATAGAGGACATAGTTGAAGATGAAGATGAATAGGTCCAAGAATTAGAAGGAGAAGACTCTGGTTTAGATACAAATATTTTGTAGGCCTCAAATAAGAGACTCCATCCTGTTAGGGGGAGTTTGTGCTGGTTTAATATTTGATACCTCCTAAAAATACTGCAACAACTCAGGGGGAGCATGTTTTCTTTGACATTGATGTCAAAGGGGGAGAAAAGGAGTGGTCCGGACCAGATGCTACGGTTGGAGGTCCAAATAGATTAGCGCAGTCATTTAGGGTTTCCATCAATGCCAAAGGGGGAGATTGTTGGTATGTTTACAGGCAGAGTGTGCTTGTCATTGATGGAAAGATCAGTGTGCAGCGATGGAAAAACAGGAACAACGTAATCTCAGGAGGATTAGCATAGAGTCATGCACAATGCATAGGTGTGCACCAGGGATGAGGTTAACTCATTGCCAAAGCTCAGGAGAGATAGCGTACTCAAGATCTTAGACGAATCAAAGGTCGAGGCCTTTGACACTTATAAATTATTCCAAGTCGGAAGGATGTGTAAGCTTGGGAGGAGAAGCGACAATGATCATTGGATCCCATTGAGAATTCCCGATGACCGTCAGATCTGAATTCAGATAGGTCGATCATGCAGATGGAGGAAATATCTCAGGCATTAGGTCCGAGCACGGGGTCTGACCGTCATTGGATCCAGGAGAACCTGCACGTTCTTTAAAGTGCAAGGTGAAGCGGGCTTACAAAATCCTGAAAGAAGGAGGACCATCCATCTTTGGGCAGGACACGTGGTCACAGATCATCATTTCACTAACTGAAAGGTCAAAGGAAGGAAGTTCTCTAACCTTCCAACTCGCGATATGCGAAATGGTGAAATGATCTGATTCGTCGGATCGAGGAGAAATCTGGACCATACATTCAAGAAGGACACGTGGTGAAATCACGATAAAATCTGGACCGTTGGTTCCATAGGACACATGGTGAAAGATCATCGTTTCGTTGACTGGAATGTCAAAGGAACGAAGTGCTGGTTTGATTGGCGAGTGGTCATATCTCATGGTCACATTGTCGAGAGCTGGAGAGCAGAGCTAGAGATGTCAAGCTCCATCTCGGAGTTTCGGTGATCGCGACTTGGAGCATCAAGACCCTTCATCACAGGAATCGCGATATGTGAGATTGCGATGATATTTGGACCGTCGGATCATTGGAGATCTCGACCGTTGATTAGGCTCGATAAAGTTCATAAGTTCACGAAATACGAAGCGCCTTTTGGCGTAGCCTGTGGTCATCATCGGTGGTCACGTGAAGGGAAGAAGCTAGCAGTGTTAAGCTCCATCTCGGAGTTTTGGTGATCGCGACTCGGAGTATCGAGACCCTTCATCACAGGAATCGCGATATGCGATATCGCGATGAGATTTGGACCGTCGGATCATTGGAGATCTCGACCATTGATCAGGCTCGATGAAGTTCATAAGTTCGCAAAATACAAAGCGCCTTTTTTATGCAGCCTGTGGTGACCGCTGATGGTCACGTGAGGGGAAGAAGGTAGCGATGCTAAGCTCCATCTTAGAGTCTCAGTGATCGCGACTTGGAGTGTCGAGACCCTTCATCATAGAAATGCCGAAATGCGAAATCACGAAATTCAAATTCTATTTAGCGCTCAGTCACAGCTAGTGGGCATATGAGATAAACACAAAATCCTGTGGATTTAATCCAACGGTGCTGGTTAATTGGAAACTTGATCGAAGGGTTACTGTTTCACCTCACAGGTAATCGATCAGTTACGATTTAGTTAACAGAACTGAATCATGATTCTTGGACGGTTGACGATTCAGTTGCTGATGCGTTTTCTTGGAGATTCAAGGTGTAACTAAATAAGTGGTATTAGATAAAATGGAAATGAAATGATGGTGGAAGGTTGGCTGTTCTAACTGGAAAAATGTGATGAAGTGTAAGAAGAGTAAAATTACAGGTTGCAGAGCTTGAGATAAAACTCAAAGATGAGTAACAGTTGCTGAACAGTCAGAAGCAAAAAACAGAGATGCAATTTTCTTTTTGAGGCTTGAGCGAGCAAAGCAGAGAAAAAGTGGAGTGGCAGTGAAAAACCCGATGATAAGAACCGTGGCATGGTGAAGAGCATGCAGAGGCATTGTGCATGGAGGATGAAGAAGGTGCACATATAGTATAAATACATAGAACATAGAAGAGATGGAGGCTGCTGTAGAGAGGAATTACACACGGGGAAATAACATGTTATGGGCAGGAGCTAAAATACACAAAAGAGGCGTAATTCATAGAATCAAAATAAGACGCAGAGCATAAAGTGCGAGAGAAGCAAAGAACATAGATGCATAGCTGAGATAATAAAAGAAGGCTGAGGTGCACTTGTAGAGAAAAGAAGAAGATCAGAAAGCGCAAGAAGATGCAGGCAAAGAGACACTGATACAGGAGAGCAGAGCAACATAGAAGAACAGTGATAAGTCTGGTAAGCCAATGACAACTATTGATTCACTGTAATAAGTTTCAGTAGAAAATATTTATAATCAGGGTGGTAGGGAGGTGCTAGGGAGGACTAGTGTACTCAGAGGTTCAAGTGGGTGCTTGAACATAGGGAGTTGTAGCTTCCATCTGGTTGCAGCTAGAAAAGCCAGGGTGGCAGGGTGGTGCAAGGGAGAACTGTTGTTCTCTGTTATACAGGTTGGTGCCTGTGTGACTGGAAGTTGGTGCTTCCATCCAGTTGGTGTTGGAACACTCAAGGACTTGGTGCTTCCTTCTAGTGGGTGCTAGAGAAACTAGAGAGTTGGTGCTCTCAAACAAGTTGGTGCTTGTATAAGTGGAAGTAGGTGCTTCCATCCAGTCAGTGTTGGAACACTTAGGGAGTTGGTGCTTCCTTTTAGTCGGTGCTAGATAGAACAGAGAGTTGGTGCTCTCAGCAAGTTGCAGCTTGCAAAACAGAGGTTGTAGCCTCACAATGAGTTGGAGCTCATATGTATGATAATGTACAGAATGTAAAGATTACTTATCATACCAAGAAGAAGAGTTTTTTACCCTTTATGGGTTTCCTCAGGAAATATCCGTCTCTGTTTATTTCATATGTGTGACTGATGTCAAATGTTCTATTGCTTACCTCTCTGCATTATTGTGATTTTCATTGAGTGCTCTATAAAGAGTTTAAAATAAGCGTAATTGTTTAAGCACGGTAACAACTGATTCACCCCCCCCCTCTCAGTTGTCCAACAAGGGGTAGTTAAGGTAGCGGTGGTATAAGGACGAGGTGCACCGGGGAGTAATTCATAAAGAGTACCCATTTGTGAATAAACGAGATCAAGTTACTGAGCGCGACTGATCACCTGTTCTTCTGTGACCACTCCACCCATGGAAATGTCATGAGAGATTTTATTCCGGAATGATTTCGTGAACCACTTTGCCAATAACTGATCGGGAAGATCAAGCTTGATCAAACATCATCTTCGTCTCCACTCATGAATGTGATCGGAGATGTGAGTGGCCTTATTTTGGTTGAAGGAACTCAAAATCTCGGTTCCCGTTTTATAACGGATTGGAAACTGGTAGTGTGTAAAGAAAGCCATGGCTAGGGTATTAAAGTTGGTGAAGAAGCCTCATGGTAATTCTGTTACATATTATTTTGGTCACCCTGATGATGACTACACAAGCATGTGTTCAGGCTCTCAAAACAATATTTTGCATGAGGAAAATGACTGAGTTCTTCCCCTACAAGGCATATTTTTAGAATGACGCCACAGGCTGATAGTGGTACACAGTGCATAAATCCTTGATTTCCACAGGCTGATCTATGCCTGGCTCGCGGGGTTTCTGCAGGCTTCTATATAGGCAGGGTGCGATGACGTTTGAAGCTAAGGAACGGAAGAAGTTCATGAAGTTTCTAGAAGAAAAATCTTCTAGAATGTGAGGTGGTGTCCATATGGTTGTGATCCTACTGACTTCTCTGATTAGGTGGGATCATCCTCATCCTTTCAACCACTTCACCTTCTCCTATATAATGATGGGTTTCTCATGGAAAGGGTTAAGCAAGATTGAGCAAAGAATTGTTGAAAGAATAGGCTGAAGACTGTGTGAAGGATCCTATTACAACTGATAGTTGAGGCCTCCATTTTTCCATCAAGATTTTGTGGACCATCTTCATACAAATTCAGAGCAAGTGTATGTGTGTGTTGGAACAAAGGACCACCGAAAGGGAACATGCGACATCAAGGCAATTTGGTTGTATCTTCCACTTTTACTTAATATGATACGATGACATGTTTCTTTCCCATAAAATCATTAGCGTTTTATTACATGACTCCTTGATCACATGTTTATGTTTGCATTGAATCTACAATTGTTTCTTTCACTTTGGTTGGTTTGTGTCACTACAGATCTGATTTCACAAGAGCACCGGAGTGAAGCAGGGACAACAGAGATATAAGGAAGCGATATCTAAATGTATGTCATCCATTCCTTCTTTGGTAGAAAATTCAATGGTAGCAACTTAGGGAAAGCGTCATGTCTTGTCTTGTTTTGTTCTAGATCTAGGTGGATCTAAGGAGATTAATTTATGTCCGCATTCACCGATTTATACAATAACAAAATTGGCGGCTCCCCAAGAGAACCAATAGGTATCCTTCAACATTCCCCTCATCTCCAACCTTCAAGATAATGCTACTTTCTAAGGGGGAGGGCATGTTAGGGGCCTACTTAAATTCTTTAAGTAGATAAATAGTTTTCTATGTATGGAGGCCATATCTAGTAAATAATACTTGTGTAGTAGTGTGCAAGAAATAATTGTAAGAAGAATTACTAGAATGTTTCACCTACAATAAATTTATTTCTCTATAAAGTTCCTAGGAGTTAGATAGAACTATATAAAGAAGTAGAAGCAATGTAATGTGATGCCTTGTGAAGTATATTATAATTATATTTTTTCTCATTGTTGGTCATCAGGAGGTTGTCCCATCGAAGAGGCAAGTGAACATTGCTCTCATCAATAAAAGTATAACTATTTGTGGCATTCAGGTTCTTCTATTTCATATTGTTGTTATAATATGTCATTTCTACAACAAATCTAGATATATTCTATAATTTTTTCTCTGAATATTTCAATTTCCTAATAAAGAACACCACACCATCATGTTGTACTCGTGTTATTTCTCCTTAAATTTGTTGTCCCAATTCGATTTTTTTTCCTTGGCACATGCTACCCATGCTCATACTTTCCTTGGATGCTCTAACAATAATTTTCCCTTCCAATAAAAGTGTCTCTTATCCTTTCTCTATCTCTACATCCTCTACATTTCTCTTTCCATCATAGAGTTTTTTATACTTATTGTTCTAAATCCATGTATTAAAATCATCTTAATTATCCTTTAATTTCATTAAGCGTTGTTATATTCAATATTCCCTTTCTACAATGTTTTGTGTTCTAAGAATCACTTAATATCATTTGGATTGCTTTTTCACTTCACTAAGCATTTCTATGATTCAATGTTCCCTTTTTATAATGTTTTCTCTTCCAAGATTCATCTAATATCTTTTGGCTTTCTTTCAATGTTTGCAACCTCCAATCTACCTTAGTCCTTGCCTTCATAGTAAGGATTTAGCATAGAAAGAGCCAAAGTAACTGGTCCCTTCTTCTATGGGGTAAGGTGTGGTCCCTTCTTCTATATTCATGCGGTTGTGCTCAGATCCATTCAGAGTAAGCTAAATGTCTTTTTCCATTAAATATGTCATTTTAACATTCTTGTTTCCATTAAATATAATTGTATTTTCATTAATTATAATTGCTTAACATTTCAGATTCCAATTTCGATTAAATGTTAATGTATTTCAACGTTCAAACCATTATTCTGTTCAAATACTTTTTTTCCATAAACTATATTTGCCTACCATTTCAGATTCCATTTTTATTAAATATAATTGAGTTTCAACGTTTTAGCTGTATCATAAACCATTGTTCTTTTCCGCATATATATATCAAAATTCATATATTTTTGATATATATGTCCGCATATATATCAAAATTCAAATATCAATATCTATTTGAATTAAATTTAAAAATAAATAAATAAAAAACCATATGTAGAAGGTGTTGCTGAGAGTTTCGACTGCAGCGTACATATTGTGCAGAGTGATGCAGTGAGGTGTATTAAATGCAGAAGCTCAGAACCTCTCAGTGCAGTGACATGTTATCCTATCAATCGATAATTTGGATATCTTATAATTTTGTTTTATATTAATTTTAATAAATTGAGAAATACGTAAATTATATTTCCCTCCACCACAGTTAATTAGTCTTATCAATATAGAATGGGCGAATCAAAAACAAAATTAGAAATATAATTTTTCAAAAATAAAAAAAAAAATTAATTTGAAAATAAAAAATTAATAAATAATATTTAAAAACATAGGCAAACCTTTCTAAAAAAATTAGAAAATGAACCAATTAATACACAGATTGAACCGATTAATAGGCGGTCAATGATGGTTGACCAGCTATAGTCCGTGCCTTGGCCTACTACATGGACTAATATCTAAAAAAGTTGGTGCCTCTTTCTAAAGAGATTGTTTTTATAAATTTGTAAATTCACACAACATAAGTCAGGCTACATAGTCCCGTGAGTCCAGCGCGATTGGTAAAGACAGGACCTTCCTCCAAGTGTTGGGAGGAGGTCTCGAGGTCAAACCCTGCTGGGTCTCCGGGACGAAATTTGTAATGGCTGCTGTGCTAGACTGGTTACAGTGAATGTAAATGATATATATCTCTAATATATATCGAGATAATTTCTCGTTGAAAAAAAAAAAGTCAGGCTACATATGTCATTCTAGAATAGTGGTTACAAATATATGTAAGTTCGTTGTGAAACAAGGTATTGGAAAAGGTCAAAAGAAAGGTGGGAAGAAAGAGTATGTATTTAAAGTGGAAACAGAAAAACATTTCATTTTAGAATGTGAGGCCCTCAAAGACAATAGGGAAAATTATGCAGGTATTCTGGCAACTAATTCTTGAGATAATCTATTCAGCAAAGAGTTTGTTGAGAAGCTGGGAGTGATTATGGTAAAAATTCACAGGAAAATGGCCGAATACAAAAGCCAGATGGAAAAACAATCTGTCCCATAAGCTATTTTAGCCTCGTGGACGTTAAAAATACTTTCTTTCTTATTTAACCCGGCTGGTAAGTTGCACATTAAACATCTATTAATAACATGTGTTGTACGGCATTATTGTTCACTATTCATCTATTATATGATTATTTGGTTATTTCACTTATGAAATATTTCTTTTTATGTGATTGATTGGGTTATATATTATTAATTTAGTTTATCTCTTACAATTTGTATGATGGTCACATATTGAAACTTTTCTGCCATGCAAAAAAAAATGTTCTAAGTTTGAATTCTAGCTTTGGGATTAGAGATTTGTTTTTTCAATTGCATTTGATATTGTAGGTGGAAAGATTATATTCTAGAGGGTTAATTTAATTAGTTGAATCATTCATCTAAGACATGTTTCCAACATAAAGGTTATAGGTTACAAGTTCAAATTTGGTTGAGTCCCTTAGGGTTACCAACTATTATTTAAGTTGGCGGTTGACTCTCTCTCTCTCTCTCTCTCTATATATATATATATATTCTATTGCAAATGATATTGTAGGTGCAAAGATCATATTCTAGTGTAAGTTATATATATTGTTGTTTCTATGTTTGTAGCTCCCATGGTTAATTTAATTAGTTGAATCATTCACCTAAGACATGTTGCCAATAGAGAGTCTATAGGCCACAAGTTCAAATTTGGTTGAGTCCCTTAGGGTTGCCAACTGCTATTGTGGTTGGCAGTTTAGTTACCCTCCACCCTGATATTCTAGGGAAGAGAGGATCTCTCTCTCTCTCTCTCTCTCTCTCTCTCTCTCTCTATATATATATATATATATATAGGACGTCTTGGGACTTCCAAGCAAGTACCACAATCAATATACATATTTAGAAAAATGGATGTTACATGTCTCATCTACACTTGATTTTTATTTTTAATTTTATTTTTAAATATTTTTCTAGGTCAACTTATCCCACATGTCATGTTAGCATGAGACATAAACATTGCATATATCCCTCATATTGGGTTGTAGAATGTTCCTTGCTTCTCTTGATGCAATTAAAACTAAAAAACAATCATCTAAAAATAACATGAATACAAATTGAAACTTTAGATAAAAAATGAGATCAACTTATGTAACAAATCTGATAACATATGTCAAGAACAAACTTTGTAAACCAAGGATGCTCAAGTCGATAAAATTCCCAATTTTCTTATCACATGGATTGTTCAACAATAAAAATGATGTTAGTTTGAGTACTTTATGGATAAAAAAATTCAAAAGATGTTTTGAGATGAAACTCACTTAGGGTGAGGATGAGATTATCTCAACAAATTCAATGGACATGGAAGGTCTTGCCTACAATTGATTTATATGGTAGATCAAAGGAACCAAAGGTTTGAGTTCAAATTAATAGATGTTTAAAACAAATTTCGTG
Organism: Picea engelmannii; assembly: GCA_009831015.1. Taxonomy (NCBI): domain Eukaryota; kingdom Viridiplantae; phylum Streptophyta; class Pinopsida; order Pinales; family Pinaceae; genus Picea; species Picea engelmannii. Next base: position 267,091 of record ML778905.1, on the reverse strand, counting down.
AACATATTATATAATGAGGAAAATTAAGACATCTTCATCAAACTTGCTCACACTTAACAATTAGTATAAGTGGAAAAATATACTTATGAATGGGAGATATTGGCTACTCAAATTTTAGAGATGCCCAAATACAAGATGCTAAAAATGTGTGTTGTAGGATTAAGCATAAAAATATGAAATGACATACATATGCCAAACATATCTTCTATCAAAGAATATAGAGATAAGGTTAAGATAGTAGAAGAGAATATCATCCATAAAAATAAAAATAAAATAAAAAACACAACAACAACTTTCCTTACCAAGAAAAAAACTAAAAAATATATACCATTGAACCAACAAATGGATAGTAAGATACCAAATTTAGAATATAAGAAAAAACCATAAAAAAGATGTTACAAATGATATGATAATTGGATCCTAGGTCCATATGAGAAACCAAAGAACTATATCGAACCCCATATGAGAAACCAAAAAACTATATCATTGCAACATTATGAATGAAGAGGAAGTAGAAATCCTTAACATATTTAATTGACAAATACATACAATAAAACACCAAAGAGACTAGCTTTAAGGATATGCCAATAAATAATTAACAAAATTATTATGGGTACCTATGATGATCATGACACAAATCATGAGTGACCATAACATGCGATGAAGTAGACATTCCTAGGATCTCACCAACAACCATAACAAGAAATCCACAACATCACACCTTGAATCTCAAAGGGTTAGTGAAAACTTGGGATGTGGCCATGACAAGAAACCCACAACATCACACCTCGAATCTCAAAGGGTTAGTGAAAAATTGGGATGTGACCATACTTATGGATTCTATAAGTAATCATAATTTCATTAATATCAATGTCTTAAAGAAGTCAAATATCTTTGTATATCCCAATGGGCCTTAGAGTTGAACTAACATATATGAACAGAAGATTGCAAACATTTGTAGATATCAGAAGGTGGCCCTCCAAATTCAAAAATTAAAAATGAAAACATGATTCTATGACATGCCACTTGGTGGAATGCACACTCTTAGGTGAAAAATGTTTAATGTTATTGGGTGAATATATCATAAATATACATAAGTAGTTTATGAATTTTAAATGGCAAGTGAAATTGTATAAGTTGGTCAATCTACATAAGTAGTTTATGAATTTTAAATGGAAAGGGAAATTGTATAAGTTGTACGACGAGCCCTCAATGATCATAACTACTTCCTTCCAACAAATGAAGATTAATTCCACATGAATTCAAAATAAATACAAACCTCACACGGGATAACATCAAGGTTTAATAAGAGATCATTTATCAACCCTAGAATATTAGGCATGAACCGAATAAGAATCTAAAGAAAAGATGGGATGGAATTGGAAAACTCCCATTGAACTTAGATTCAACAGAATAATACAATGACTATCCAAATTATGATCCAAGCATAAATCTCTTTGAATGACTCATATATTAGTGGGAAGTCAAAATTCTCAATGTATCCACTTTGTAAAAAATTAATTGGTTTGAACTAAAAATGGGAAAAAGTGTTTCTAGAGGAGACTCTGCAAATCGACTCTAGGGTTTCAATGCTTGGGTGCATGCCCTAATGGATCCCTATGAGGGAGGGGATCCACCCCCGAGATCCTCGCCTCCATATCTGCAGGCCTTCCATTCCTTCATCACATCTTAAGCTAAATCTCCCAAGCCCTCGCCCTCTCGATTCGTTAAAAAGGCGGTCAAAATCCCAAAGGTTGTTGTCTTCTCCCCTTCAGCGTGACCTCTGGCTCTCAGAATCGCATATAGAGGATTAATAGGTCAATTCACAGGCCTGTGGCCTTCCCCAAAATCCATGCACATATGGTTAGAAGCAAACTGGTGCAAGCTGATCAAGGGAAAATTGTCGGTAGCCTTCTGTGGTAAGGGATTCTTCGCCTTTCTGTTTGAAAAAAAAAGAATATAGAGATTTGATTTTTCTAAGTGGCCCTTATTTCATGGGGGGCGAAGGAATGTACCTAAAAAAATGGACTACATAATTTAGCCCAGAAAATGATATTCCCTCAGCAGTCCCAGTATGGGTGAGGCTGCCCTTCCTCCCCCTTCATTGTTGGAATGATGAAACCATTAGAAATATAGGAAACACCCTCGGCAAGTACATTGATCATGTCGAACCATGGGAAGGCCTTCACGCCTGCGCTAGACTGTGTTTAGGAGTAGATCTGGAAAAATGCCTCCCTCAAGCAATACAACTAAACCTGGACAACGTGTCCTACATCTGACAGGTAGACTATGAGCAAATCCCTTCAAATTTAAAACCTGCCACGAATATGGACATTTTGCCAAATCTTGCCCCCCAGGCCAAAGACATGCAGGACCAAGATCCCAAAGCAAGACCAGTGGCAACAGCCAAAGAGGAAAAAAGTGAATGGGAAAACCCAACCCATCCTGACTCAAAACCAAAGGGAAAAACCTCCTGATGCAAAAGAAAAAAGACCTGGATCCCCACAAAAAGGAGAATCAAGCCATAATTGATATGCATAGCTCCACCTAGATGACAACCTCGAAGAAATCAAGGAATCCCAGGAATAAAACAATGGAAAGGGACAAGAAGAGGAAGGAGAAGGAATTGACAAAGACCCAGAAAAGGAAAAATAAGTTCTGGATCTAAGTGGAGAATCCTTAAAATCTCTCCCCGCCCAAGCTATGGAAAACCCATAAATGTCAGAAGAAGTGAGACATGACTCCTCATAAAGTGAATCCGACCTGGAATTAGTTCAAACTATGAAAAACAAGAGACCTGGAAGGAAATCACACAGAAATAAAAGAGAATCGACAACAAATAGAGAAAAGGAACTAGGCATACAAAAAACAATTGAGGAAACTCTAAAGAAAGATGGAAAATCTGGGAAAAACAAAGCAACCCAACATAAGGGAAAAACTTCACAGCCCTCAAGAGGGGGGCATGAAAACACCCTAATAAATGATGAAAAACTTCTCCTAGAAATGTAGGAGATTAGGAAGTAATCTCAAGAAAGAATAAGTCAAAAAATTGGTACAAGCAGAAAAACCTTCAATCCTCATGATCTAGGAGACGAAAATGAGGGAACAGGAAACCCTCAAAGACTTGCAAAAAATTTGGAGCAAATGTGATGGGCGTGCAATGATCTCCAGAGGGGATTCGGGCGAAATCAAAATCTTTTGGAAGATAGAAGAATTTGACTTAAAATCTCAAATGCAAACCCAATTATGGCTTATGGTAAATCTTCTCAATAAAGACTCAAGTATGCATTACTCCATCATCAATGTTTATATGCCAAACAATTATAATGAAAAAAATGAATGATGACAATCCTTTTTGGATCTTTCCAAGGAGAATCCTCCCAAGAACCTTATCATTGCAGGAGACTTCAATACAACCAGATCTTTGAAGGAAAAAAGAGGGGGTTCGGTGGTAAGGGATCAATTTTGGGAAAGGTTGGAGGACCTTATCTCAGACTTGGATCTCTTTGATGTTCCCTCAAACAAGGGAATGTACACTTGGAATAATAGAAGAGCAGGGCCTGGGCACATAACCGTAATATTGGATAGAGTTCTAATCAACAGCTCGTTGTTGTCCCTCCCTGACAAACCTTGCTCTACGAATCTTCCCTAGGCGGGCTCGAACCACCACCCCATAAGATTTTCCTTCGAAGCTCAAAAGAACTGGGGCCCAATCCCCTTCAAAATCAACCCACTCTGTTTGGACCTCCCCGAGATCATTCAATCCATTTCCCAATTATGGAATTAGTGGATCACAGGCTCACCAAATTACATCTGGGAGTAGAAGATTAAACTAGTCAAGGATTTCTTAAAGAGCTAGGCTAAAAACTTTGTGCAAAGCAAAGAAAAAGACAAAAATTATTAGCTGGAATATCTACAAGAAGAAATGGAAACTATAGAGATTCAATGGGACCTCATTTAAGAGAAAAAACTACACAAAGAGTACCTACAAGCTCTAGTAGAAGAGGAAATTGCTTGGCGCCTTAAATCTAGGAGTCTCTGGCTGAAAGAAGGAGACCAAAATAACCCCTTCTTCCACAATCAAGCCAAATTTGGGAACTGGTTAAATCAAATTTTAGAACTCAAAACCCCCAAGGGTGAAATCCTAAAGGATTTTGCCCAAATCAAGCAACACGCCTCCTCACATTTCCAAAATCTGTACACCACCTTTGGCAAGGATGAGGATCATCTAATTGAAGCCTTTCTCCATCATATCCCTAGAAATATCACTGAGGCTGATAACACCCACCTTGACAAACCCATCGAGGAAGCATAAATCCTCAAATCTTTGAACCAAATCCAAGATGACAAAGCCCCCGGTCCTGATGTCTTCACCCTACATTTTTATAAAAATTGTTGGCATTTCATAAAGAAAGACTTCATAAGAATGGTGTGTTTCGCACACAAGGCTAAAATGTTGGGAGGAGAAACTAACTCCAATTTACTGGCTCTCCTCCAAAAATAACTTGGAGCCTCCTCCCTAAATCGCTTCAGACCCATATCCCTATGTAACATTTCCTACAAAATCCCGTCCAAAATAATTGCAAACAGATTAAATCCCCTCCTCATCTCGCTAATCCTACAAAACTAAGAAGGCTTTGTAGCGGGTCACCATATTTGGGACAACTTCATTCTTGTCCAAGAGGGAATTCATGCCAGTAGATCCCGTGGGGACTCAAACATGGCTATAAAACTAGACATGGCCAACGCCTTTGACAAAGTGGAACATAACTTCCTTTTCAAGGTTTTGAGAAAATTTGGTTTCAGTCAAAGCTTCATGGATTGGATCTTCTCCTGTATCACCTCCCCTTGGATAACGTCCTTACTAAATGGAATAATGGTTCCTTTATTCAAGGCGTCTAGGGGTTTAAGGAAGGGTTTCCCCCTTTCCCCCTTGCTCTTTGCGATCATGGCATAATCACTAAACAAAAATCTTGAATGAGAAATCACAAATGGCAATATTCCAGGAATAAAAATCACTCAAGGAGTAAAAATACTGAACCACTCTCAATTTGTAGATGACACAATCCTCCTCAGCAAAGATTCCAAAACCCTAGCCAAAAGAATCCTCCAAGTCCTGGATACCTTCCTTCTAGTTTCAAGAGGACTCCTAAACAAAGAAAAATGCCAAATTTATACCTGGAATGTCTCGGCAATTATTAGAGCGGGAAATATCAAATCATGGGTTTTTCCATTACCCAAGACTGAAAATCCTTCAAGTACTTTGGCCTCCCTCTCTGCATCAAATTTCTCCCTGGTGATTTTTGGCACCATTTCATCCAAAAGGTTAAGGAAAAGATGGAAACTTGTGGTTCAAGGTGGCTCAATCCAATAGGAAGGGTGGTGATGATCAAATCTTTTCTCTTGGCCCTCCCCCTGTATCAATTCTCTACCCTTCTAGCCCCAAAGGTAATTATTAAAGAAATGGCCTAGCTCATTCGTAAATTCTTGTGGCAAGGGGGAAAATCCAACCACAAAAAATTCCACTTGTTAAATTGGGAAACAATCACTCTGCCCAAAAAAAGTGGCGGCCTTGGAATCAGGGACCCCGAAATCACCAATTATGAAATGGGAGATAAAATCCTTTGGAGTTTAGTCTCAGGTGATAATGACTGGTGGAAACTGGCCCTCATAAAAAAGTACAGACTGGGTAAGAGAAAAAGGAGTATGTACAATCCACAAACCCATCAAACAGGTTTTCAAATATGGAAATTAATAAAGGGCATTGCCCCCTTCTTCAAAGAACATATTTCCTGGATATCGGGAAATGGGAAAACAATCAGAATCTGACAGGAGCAAATCTTCGGGGTGAATTTCAATCCTCGTGAAGGAGATTTCACAGAGCTAAAACGTTGTATGATAGGCACAAGCAAGCGCACCTGTACGACATCTAAGCTTGGAATGGAAATGGTAGCTGGAGGGATTGGAACTTGGGGGGTGTTCTGAAGAATCTGATAACGTAGGATCATCGCCTGACCATGCTTCTGAAAGGGGAACCTCCCATCCTCAAAACCTTTCCAGATAACAGGGATTTGGGGGGACAAAGGGTACTCAGTTAAAGATGGTTATAACAAGATCCCCGATATCACGAGAGATCATCAAATTTAATCAAAATGGAAAAATGTCTTGAATCAGGACTCCCTCCCCAAAATCAACTTCTTCACCTGGACCCTAGTGCACAATAAAATCGTAATCGGAGAAAACCTCATGAAAAGAGGCTTTCATGGCCCATTCAACTACCCTCTTTGCCAAAATAGTCAAGAGAAAATTGGCCATTTATTTTGGGACTACCCTTTTGCAAGAATGATTTGGATTTTATCCTTTGGGGTCTTTCTAGAAATATAAGATGGCCCTCCTCTCCCCATACTAGCCTGGGAAATTGGGACAAGTACTATCGGGGATCCTTCAAGGACAAGCCAGTTCTTAAGTGCATTTGGAGGGCGATGCCAAAGTTTATTTGCTGGCAGATTTGGATAACGAGAAACAATTTTTTTTTCAAGGGACGACTTCCCTTAAACAACAATTGCTAAAGCGAAACTGTTGCTCTCAGAATCCATGGACTCAAAACCTCTAAAAATAGAGGACCTAAGCAATTGGACCGCCTGGGGAAAAGATTGGATGGCAAGTTTCAATCTCAGGGCCTCTACGCACATCAACGCAACAAACAAATCAAGTTGGTAGCTTCACAATACTCTCAACATAGAACTATGGATCCAAAAGAAAAAATTCCATACCCTTTGTTTTGATGGTGCTTCAAAGGGAAACCCGGGGGAGCCAGGCACCGAGGGGTGAAGGGGAACTCTTTGATCCCAGAGGGAAAAAATCCTCAAGCTACCATTGGAATCTGGGGAAGGAAACTAACAACAAATCTAAGGCCTATGCCTTCCTAAAAGGAGTACAACTCGCCAAAACTAAGGAAATCTGAGAGCTTGTGGTCCTAGGGGACTCCAAAACCATAATAAGAATGATGATATAGGGAACAACCCCAGAGAGCCAAGCCTAAAGAAAATCATGGATAGAATCAGGTTGGTCTCCCAAGATATCATAACTACCTTTTATCACATTCTAAGGGAAAACAACAGTGAAGACAGAAAAATGGCCAATGCAGCAATAGGGGCAAAGTCGGACGCCCTAAGTATAGATGAGGTTTCGATCCGAGCACCCCTTTACTAATGATCATATTTGATTGGAAGATGACCGATGCAAGAAGGCTCCACACTTTGGCCCCAAACAGAACTCATGGGCACATGTGTAGGAAGGAATGTTGCTACACCCAAAACAAGAAGGAAGGGGGCTTATCCACACAGTTAAGAATGGGCCCACCGGGCTAGTAGGTAAGCAACCCCAACAACATAAGGTCGACGCTTGTAGACCTCCACATGGAGTAGGGAGTATATGGGCTCACCAGGTGGCATGTAACACAAGTGGGCCTCTCTACCCGAGACAAAGAGGTGGCCAACGATCCCAATGCCATTATCACGGAAGGTGTGAAATCCCTGGTTCACGTGGGAAATCCTAACTCTCACCCTCAAAGGTTTGCTATTGCGGTACGGGACTCTCAACTCCCATGATGCAACAACTCCCTCGATGTCAGCCTCACCTCCACTCTCACTTCCATGGCTTCTGATGAAATAGTCTTCAGGGATCCTCCCACGAACTCAGAGCTAAGTATGCCATTTAATTTACCAGAAACCATGTCGTCGTCCTTGTCCAGTTTATGGCTCTTGTGGGAATTCCCATCCGCTCACTTTCCATCCTTGGTCCAACTGTTATTTATCCTAGCCTCCTTTCCACCCTCGCGGTATTCCCGGCTCCTATTAAGTGCGGCCTCGAACTCTCAATATCCTCTCTCTGTGACCTTCTCCCTGGCTAGCGAAACTCTCTTCCCCCCTTCCCTTAGAGTCTGGGTTGGCCTCGTGCTACTAAACGCCCCCTTGAATTTCTTTCCTAGAAATCCTCAAAACTTCTGGACTCCTTTTATTTCTTCTTCATTCTCTGCCTACCTCTTATCTCGTCACCCTCTCTTGCCCCTGCAAGTCTTCCTTTCGTTACCACAGGTCAGCACCTCCTCTTCCCGCTCGAGGCTCCCTCCTTACTTCATGCAGAACCCCCAAGGAACGGTTAGGTCCGGTCACCCCTCAGGAAACAACAAAATGAAGCAAAAAAATGTATCTCAGGAGGACTCGGGAAGCTGGCCAGAGGATGAATGGGAAGTGGATTGTGGCAGTTGCAGCAGTCTAAGAGTTCAAATGCGTACAATGAGCGCCAACTATGCCTTCAAGCTGTAGACCTTATCCCAGCACTGATTTTTGATAGGCAAGATCCAAGATGAAAGCGATGCCCAACGCAGTCAAATTGAAACCAACCGTCTGAAGATCAAGATGTTGCAGCAAAGGCTAGATCAACTAGATGTCTCGCAGGCTCCTCCAAGCAATCCGAGCGACCAACAGGGACACTCAAGGAACGTTCATTCAAATTCGGTCAATCAAGTCCCTGACCTGAACGAGCCTTTCCAGAATTTAGGTCGAACATGCAACAAACAAAAGTGGAAAAGGGTAATTAAGTTCATCTCTTTATATGTTTTGTCGAATAATATATATCAGTGGTACCTTCTGCCAGAGCTATCCAGGAAATTCAGCCAACAGAAATTTTGAAAACCTCGGGGGATGTTATTTACTCTATGAGAATCCCCACTTTTTTAATTACCTCTCCTTAAGAGGGAACTCGAGACGGTCTGAGAAGGCCTTTTTTTGTAACACCAGTGGATTCATCCACACAATTAATATAATTCTCCTAGTTTTTGTTAAAAAAGAACAAATTAATTGGTTTAATTGTGTTTATAAACTATGTGTTTCAACAATAATTATTAGAGGAAATTATTTGAGGTTTAAAATGGGCCTCTCAATTTAAATAATAAAAAAGAGTGAGGAATTGTGGAGGAAAGAAATAAAACTACTATTTTTCATGTATTTTCAATTTATATCCTTATAGGTTTACTAAAACTATCAAATGTAGGCACTTGTTGGATGCAAAATTGAATTGATTTTGTATCTAGTGATTACCTAAACTTAATACTAAACCTCACACTATCCATCCATGGGGTTAACATCATATTAAATCTTACTTTCTAAAAATAATCATTTTTTAAGGAAATTTTCTTAAGAGGCCCATTTTAGATTTCCAATTTCCTTAATGAAAGAACAAAGGAAAGGAACACAAACATACAATACACTAAGAAAATTTTAATTGGGTAATCCTTTAGGGAATAAACTCCAATAGTTATTAATTTGTAATTTTAAATGCTTGTAACTCTTCCCTTAGGTATTTCACAAGTTGAGAACCACCTTGCAACAAGGAAACCACTTTCACTACTTTGTTTGGAACCTTCTTGGGCTCACTAGGCATTTTTTCCCAAAACATTGTTGTCTAATTCTTCCTTTACTTCCATCCTCCTAAAATGGTTCTCTAGAGTTAAGTAAAAAATGACAGATTAATTTTGAACTCCTCCAATGTCTTCAATTCATCCTTAAATATACCTACTAAACTACTCCAATGTCTTCAATTCATCCTTAAATCAACCTACTATAAGATTTAGTTACAGGTTGGTTCATCGTCTCCAAAATTCAATTAAAAAATGAAAGGGCTTCCTGGTAATTGATGACAACATCTATTATGGTTGTCAACAAAACCTTCACCAATTGTTCCTTCATCAATTTCATCTTCTCCATCATCAATGTTTTACTTGTCGATGGGACCTTCAACGATTTCTTCCTTACCAATTTTTAATTCACTAATGTTGATGTTCCTTAACATGTAACCTTCGTCGATGTATATGAACCTTACTTCACCAGTTTTGATGTGCCTTGGTGTTTATCACCAACGTCTACTTCACTGACATCAATGTACGTTACTTAACCAATGTCGATGCATTTTATTATCGATCATGCCTATGTAAATCATTATGTTGAGGCTTTATGTTTGATCCCTTTGAGCCAACAATTTTGCGTTATAAATTAGCTTTCATTTCTATCCTCACGAATTTCTTCTCTACATTTTGATCCATATTTTGGATCGAACCTCCCCATTTTTGTAGGTTTTTTATCTAAAAAAACTTGATAGTTTTTAATAAGGTGAGGAAAATTGTCCTCGTTCTAATCAAACCGATCAATAATGTAGTGGGTAAGTCAAAATTACCTAATGTATCCATCATAGGTTTTACTGAAACAAATAAGCTAGTTTAACTATGCTAATGAGCTATGTGTTTCAACATTCTTTCTCCATGAAATACAATAACAAAGAAAAGGAATAAACACACATAAATTATTTACACTAGTAAATCAACAAATTATTAAATAGAGAACTCTATAGGGAATAAAATTTAGCAATGATTAATATGCAATTTAAATGCCCACAACTATTCCCTTGAGAATTTCATTTGTTGAAAACCACCTTTAAATAGGTAAATCAATCTCATCACATTGTCTAGAACCTTCATGGGATCACCAAGGATTTTATCCCACGGTAGAAAAGTTTGATTCTTCCTTCATTATCTTCATCACTTTCATCTCTTGAAATGGTTTGTTGGAGTTAACTCAAGAACAAAAATGAATAAATTTGAACCCCACTAATGTCTTCATTTCATCCTTAAATTGACCTTCTACAATAATCAATTATAGGTCAATGTATTGTCTCCAAGAATCCATTGAAATATGAATGTGCTTCTTGGTAACCATGGAGAATATCTTTGATGGTCGTTAACAACACCTTCACTGACTTCATCTCCATTAGTTCAATATTCATTGGCATTGACATTTTGCTTGTTAATGAGACCTTCATTGAATTCTCCTCATTGACATCGTCATACCTTAACATGTAACCTTCACTAACATTGATGTACCTTGATTCATTGACATCATTGTACATTTCTTAATTGACATTGATGTACCTTGGAATTTATTATTCATCAACGTCGACATACCTTGCTTCACCTTTTCTATGTTTTTTTCTCACCAGTCATGTCTTTTTTATTATTCCATTTTTAGTCATGTCTCCATTGATAATCCCACCTAGGATTCCTGCTTTATCCCCTTGAACCAACCATTCTTCCTTGTAACTTAAATTTCATTTATTTCCTCGCAATCCTCTTCTTTGCATTTTAATTTGTATTTCATATTAGACCTCCTAAAAAAATGAAATTTTTAAGAAGGTGAGGAACAATGTTCTCTAGTTCCTCCAATTGAATCCACTTTTCATTTAGAGGAGATTGTCCTTTTAAACCATCTCTCAACAACTCTTGATTACCTCCATGGGTGTCTCAAAGCTTTCTTTAAGCATTAGGTACTCAGTGTTCAATAAATGAGAGCACTAGTAAACCCTCTTCTTCCTCATTGAGCACATAAGACAAAAAATATTTATATTTTGTACATTGATAATGAAGTATATGCCCATATACGAAGTAAATTCTTGTTGGATTTTTTTTCCCTACTTGTTGTAAAATCTCAAAAATACCATACTGGATAGGCTTAAAATTGTTCCGTGAACCTTGTATCCACTGCCTGCTAAGGTGTAGCCAAAATATATCTCACACCTTAAATTGATGATACTTTCTATGCTAATATTCACATATTCACAATTTTCTCATGTTTTAAACCACAATCTAATTATAATATAAACTTATGGAGATTACAAACACTTCTCATTATATTTTATTTTTTAATTTAAATCATTTGTTCTTTTAATGTTTGTTAAAACTAACTCTACTATAAACACTAAAATCAAGTCTTCACGTATTAAGGACCCAAACCTACATCATGATCTCTGATACCTATGATATTTGTCTATCACTTGTGTTGCAATCCATTAATAAACTTTTTGAAGTTTATCACAATTAGCTGAAGTTTTATTCACATCCTATTCTTGTATTGGCTTTATATGAGAGTCTCAAAAGAACATGTTCTAAGATACGTTTTACTTAAGAATCCCAGAGGAACATGTCCTATAAGTGTCAATATCCCATTAGACAATTATTAGGTGGTTTATAGGTCTAGGTTACTAGATCAAATGGTTGGGAGGTAGGTTTTGCACTCTCCCCACCTAGGTTCAATTTCCATTGAGACCTTTGGCTTGTCATGATGAGGATAGAAGGGTAGAAACCCCTCAGAAATGGGACCCTCCCATGGGTGTGTCTTTGAACCTATCAACCATTTATAAGTCATAATTTTCTTGCTAGTGCTAGCTTATGGGTTGTTCGTACTATCCCGATGTTTATAGTGGTAACCAATTTGTTGAATACCACCATAAACCCTTTCTTGGTTAAAAAAATAAAATTAGGTGGTTTATATCAACACAAAAAATTGAAGAAAATATAGAAATTATTACCTTGCTTGTTTCTATCAACACTGAAACTTACATAAAATATAGGAAACATTACCTTGTCCATAGAAATTTAAGGTAGTATTGATGTCATTACTACAAACAAAAATAAAGGTTTCATAGGGATTCATTGTGTATCCACACACTCCATTGCTATTCTCATAATTAGTGCAAGAGATAGGAGCATAGTTATCAACATTGTAGTTATACTCAAGACCCACACTTTATCTTCATGATTGGTTTGGATTTGTGGGATTGTTACCAAAGTTATAAATGCTGGTATAGGATGAGAATTTAAGGCTTGGAAGATTTAGCTTTGTATTGGGGCCAATATTGATATGATAATACACATAGAAGGTCAAGATTGATGAATAGAGAGGTAGATTGAGCCTTGAAACTCCTAGGTAGGCATACATGCTATTGCAAAAATGCGCGCTTGCCATGTTGCAAAGATCGTTTTCATGCTCTAAATAGAGGCATTAGGTGGAAGAGAATTTCAGGAGGATGGATATCTCACTATAAATACTGGGATGCATGGACTAGCAGTTGGACATGATGGAATCATTAATGTACCTAAGCTTTACCTGATTCTATATTCCAGTCATCTAAGGGCCTAACCACAAATTACACCATTAATATTATGTGAGAGGTGATGACAAGTATCTCATTTTCACATCTTATGTAGTTATGAGACCTTTGATATCCACATATTGAAATTGTGTCAAAGGGGTATTTTACATGGATTAGGCCACATAAGTTCCTACATATTCATCCATAACCAAAGGTGAGACAAAGAGGAGTAGTAATTCCAATATTGTAATTTTCATTATGAGGAATGCACAAGCTAGTGAGATTTCTATGCATGGCATCTTGCACTAGGATACCATGAGTTGGAATAGACAAAATGAGTGACACCAAGAATGGGTGAATGATTTCTCATAAGTAGGCGGGGGTGAATATTGAAATACTTAGCATATCATAGAGAATGTGATTTCTAGGTGAAATATGGATATCTTTTGGTGGGAAATAATAACATTCAAGCTAGACATTGTGAGGGCAAGGAATTGAAGTTCTCAAATGTCATCTTAGAGGTCCTACTAAATGGTAACAATAAAAAAATAAAATTGACCAATGAAAATAAGTAGAGGTGTGAAATATGCTTCCTACACTAATCAATAAAAGAAAATGTGCATAAATTAAATAAACACAATTTCAATAAAAAAATAACATAGGAACATACAACCACTAGACAACAATTTCCTGGGGAAAACCCTTCCTAGAGGAAAAACCCACACTCTAAAGAACACTCAATGTATTATTCAGTAACTAAATGGTTACAATAGATTACAGTCTACGTGCTCTCAACATGAGTGTTCAACAATAGCATAAGGATTATGTAGAAATTTTGGCAGCATAATAGTAATTTAAAACTCACACACAATGTTTTTATCCAACCCTAGTACTCAATAAATAAGAATAATAAAAACCATAAACATTTATTTTTTTCCAATTCTACATGTTGGAGACCACCAAAATTAATTGGCCAACTATTACTGCTTAACATTCATTACCTGGTAGTGATCTACATTTAATCCCTACCACTACTCAACAATTATTTCTTGCTACTTCTCTTCATTTATTCCTTGCTCAAGTACACGACTACAAGGTGTATGACACACCTATCCCAAAATTCTCCCACTTGTCATATACCTTTCAAGAGTATAAGGGAGAATGCATCAAATTATGAGATAATTTCTAGGAGCCATAAGGTCTATAGATTCACAATGCTACTTGAATTTACTTGTGCTCACCGGTTTCATCAATGCACCTACATCATGTTGCAAAGTGTTGAATTTCTCTAGTATCATTTATACATCATCTACTATGTCCCTAATGAAATGGTATTGGATATCTATATGCTTTGTCTTCACATGAAATAATGGGTTCTTAGTCAGAAAAATGGTAGTGGCACTGCCACATTGAACTATAATAGCTCTCTCACTTATCTCGACTTCTGAACGCAGTTTCATAATACAAATTACCACCTTGCATGAATGAGTAGATACCATATACTATGCATTTGTAGTGTACAAAGCGACCATTTCTTTCTCTCGCTCATCCAAATTACTACACCAAACTATCGAAACACGTATTTTCTTATAAATATCTTTCTATGTACATCCCCTTCCCAATTAGAATCCACATAACCTTGTATATCCACTAAGTGTGGGTCCCCTAAAACATCACCATGATAGAAAATGGAATATTTAGAAGCACCTCACAAATACTTGAAGACCCTCTTCACTGCAGCCCAATATTCACATCCATGATTAGCCATAAATTGACTCAAGACTTCCATTTCTTGGGCAATGTCAAGTCTAGTACATAACATAACATATCATCAAATTGCCAATTGCACTAACATAAGGAATATAATAAATATCCTCCATATATATGGGCTTTGTAGGACATTTATAAACTAAAAGGTTAGCTCCCACATAAATTAGAACACTCAATGGTTTGCAATCTTCTATGCAAAAAATTTGTAGCACGGAGTTTACATACTCACTTTGTCTCAACCAAAAATTCATATTTTCTCTATCTCTCATGATATCCATTCATAAGATATATTTTGTATCTCCCAAGTCCTTCATTTCAAATTGTTCTGAAATTTGATACCTCAGATCACAAATTACATCCTTATTGATACCAAAGAATAACATACAATCCACATATAGAGTGATAACAAGGAAATTACCACCATCATGTTTGTAATACACATAATGATATGATTTGGATCTCAAAAATCATAATCCCAACACAAAAGAGTCAAAATTTTGGTACCATATTTTGGGAGACTATTTGAGACCATATAAATAGTTTTTTAATTTGGAAGCCAATGACTCTTTACCTTTTTCAACATAGTTCTTTGGTTGTGTCATATAGATCTCCTCCTTCAAGTCACTGTGTAGTCACTGTGTAGGAATTTTGTTTTCACATCTAGATCTATTCTATATCTATATCAAAAGGTGTTGCTATAGATAATAATATCCTAGTAGATGTTAACTTAGAAACCAATGAAAATATCTCACCAAAGTATATCCCCTCAACCTAGGAATATCTTTTTCATGTTGGGTAGGTGTTATATTCTTTGGATGTGTGTGGGGGTGTGCGTCAGATTTGATGATTGTGTCTGCCAATCCCACCACTTGTCGTTCTTTGTGGTAATTTGTATCAGGTGATGCTCAAATGGGGGATAGGAATGGACCCCTTTGGTTACACAAAGTCTTTGGATCTAGACACTATCCCAGAGCCGAGAGGGTTCGGGGAAGCACCCAAAAATTTATTTTTGGGAGTTTTTTCTATTTTAGCTTTTTTCCTTATTTTTAGTCATTTTCTAAATTAATCTTGTATTAAGGGATTATGGTTTTGGTAGTTGAAGTATACCTAAAATATTGTATATATTGTATTGTGAATGGTGAAATTAATACAATGAATAGTTGAGAGGTGTCACACTAAGGAAGGTCGGTTTTCTCCCGGTTAAGGGTTTTCAACATAAATCATTGTGTACTATGTATATGAGCCATTGATTAATTTTTGTTTTTTTAAGAATTCGTATGCATTTCTTTACTTCACAGGTTTAAAACTTACATTTGAATCCAACCTTGCCTTGTGCTTTCCAACATTTCCATTTAAATCGATCTTATTTTTGAACACCCATTTGCATTCAGTGGGTTTTCATCCATTAAGAAATGGTACTAAGTCCCATGTATCATTCGTTCTAAGTGAAACCATTTCCTCATCCATGGGAAATCTCTGGGACTTATTATCTTCCATCTTCATTGCCTTTTTCATAATTCTAGGTTAACTGGTGTCAGAAAATAAACCAAATATACATCTAAAATCAAATGGACTATAATTATACCTATCTGGTTTTCTTCTTTGCCAAGTGTACCTCCTTAAATTATAAGGTGATTTTTTTCCCTCCTCTTTTGAACTCTCTAAACCCTCCTCCTCATCAGGTCCATCAAGAACTTTTTGTTCATTTTTTGGTTCAACTCTTTTGGTCTTGGGTGGTATCTGAACCACTAAATTATTCACATCCTCTTTTGGCTGTACCACTATGGGAGAAGCCTTAAATTTTCTAAAAATAATGTCCCTACTATACAAAAATTTTCCAGCCATAGAATCCCAAATCTTGTACCCATTCACACCAATTCCATAGTCGATGAAGATACATTTCACAATCTTATTACACAATTTCGATTGCTTCTCTTTTGGCACATGAACATATGCCTCACAACTAAAAACACAAATATTCTTAAGTGAGGTATTCTTTCTCATCCAAAAATCCATAGGGGTCTTATCCATAAGAGTTGACGTGGGATACCTATTAATCAAGTAACATGTAGTAACACCAACTTCTTCTCTAAGCTAAATCCACTAAGAATACTCCTTGCTCTCTCCATTAATTTTCTATTCATCTATTCTACAACTTCATTATGATAATGGGTATATGGAGTTGTCTTAAGTAATTCAATTCCATTCTCCTTACAAAACTTATCAAATTATGTAGATCAAAACTCGTCACCATTATTATTCCTCAACATCTTAATCTTCCTATGAGTATGATTTTCCAAGAATTCTATAATCTCCTTAAATTGAGTCACAACCTTTGATTTAGTTATAATAAAATATATCCATGTCCTTCTAGAAAATAATCAATGAATGGCACTCAATACAAAGCCTTATAAATTGAAGTAACTTTAACTAGACCAAATAAATTGGAATGAATGAAGTCCAAGAAACAAAATATTTGTGAGAATTGGAATAAAATTGAACATGGTTCTATTTTCCATATATGTAATGCTCACAAAAATAAAACTCATGAGCACAATCATATAACCCATCGACAAGATTTTTGTTTTTCAAGGCTCGTAGTCCCTTCTCACCTATATGGCTCAATCTTTGGTGCCATAACATTGTCTTCTCTACAGGTAACTTACTTTTTGAAGCAAGATCTTGTTTAGTTACCCAGAAAGCATGACCACAAAAAGTACATATAGGTTTTGATTGTGAAGGTGTAGACCCTGTAGATATTTTCACCATAGAAATCAATGAACTATTACATTGAATACTGCACACATCAAACTGGAACAATGTTTCCACATGAACACCCTTAGCAATCACAATATCTCTCCGGATCATCTTACATCCTTTGTTAGAGAAAACAACTTGTATACTTGCATCATTTAGTGTGCCTATTGATAGTAGGTTTTGTGCAGATCAGGAATGTGATAAACTCCATTGATCCCCTTTACTCTTCCACTAGGGAATCTAATCAATACTCTACCACAACCAACTATGTTGAAAGGAGAGTCATCACTAAGGTATACCATCCCCCCATTAAATTTATCAAACAATGAAAACTAGTGCCAATGGGAAGTCATATGGGAGGAAGCTCCAAATTCTATCAACCATGCACTCTATATTACACGGGTTACCAAAGCTACAAAAAAGGCATCTTCACCATCCTTTAGAGAATATTTTTTAGACTCATCATCACAAAAAAAAAAATCCTTCTTATTCTTCTTTTTCTCTTCCTTGAAATCTCTTCTGAAATTCCCAACCTTGCCACAGGTCCAACATTTTTCCTTGGACTTTCCAGGAGACTTATGTCTCCCATGAGATTTGGATTTTCCATTTTCTCTTTTCTTTCCTTTTTCCTTGGATATTCCACAAACATCTAAAGCCTCATTTGTGGATTCACAATATTTTTGCCTCACCTCCTCTAAGAGTAAAACAAGCATGACCTCATCAAGAGCCAATGTCTTTATAGTGCTTCCAATGGCCATTACTAGGTTGTCTCGTGAATTTAGAAAATAACACAAAAGAGTCATATAATGATCCTCCTTATCCATCTTCACTCCAATTGAGATAAATTGGGTCACAATAGTATTACATGTATTCATATGCCCATCTATAGAATCACAATCACCCATTCTCAAGGAAAACTATTTTTTCCATACAAAAAGTTTATTAACCAAGGAGTTAGCTTGATAAAAATCCCCCAATTTCTTTTAGATATTTACTATGGTTTTTTCTTTAGAAACATTCAATAATACCAAATCGACCAAATAGAGCCTGATAAGGCTTCTTGTCTTTCTCTCTAACACCACCCACTCATCAATGGATTTGGCTCTAGATACTGCAACCCATAGAAGTTGATTTACGAGAAGATTCTCCATCTTGATCTTCCAAAACTCAAAGTTAATGCCATTAAATTTCTCCATTTCTAATATATATGTGCTCATAATTTCCTTGCAATAAGATTTCCCTCTATACAATCTCTCACTCAAACCAAGATTAGATTTGAAAACCATGTCCCTAACACCTTGAATCCAAATTGATTAGGTTTTGATACCAAATTAAAGAAACAAGAGGTGTGGATTAAACTTTCTAATCTAATCAATGAGATAAAAATGTGTAGAAATTAGATAAACACAACTGCAGTAATAAACAACGCAGAAATATACAACCATTAGACAATGATTTTCTAGGGAAAACCTTTTTGGGAGAAAAACCCCACATTCTAAAGAACACTCAATGTATTATTCAATAACTCAATTGTTACAATATATTACAATCTCCCTACTCTCAAAAAGAGTGTTCAACATTAGCATAAGGATTCTAGATAAAATTTGGCAGCATGATAGTAAGTTAAAACTCACATAGTGTTTTTCTCCAACCCTATCACTCAATATATAGACATAACCAAAACTATAAATAATTTATGGTTTTCCAATTCTACATGCTATAAACCACCAAAAATTAATTGTCCAACAATTGCTCCTTAACATTCATTTCTTGCTAGTGATATACATGATCCAGATTATTTTCGGCACGAAATAAGAGCGGAGATATAATAAAGAAATGTACATAGATATTGCAGATATTCAATAATATAACAGAAATGTATCAGAGATGCAACCATAAACACAGATATACAGTAATACATGATTTATATTAATCAAAGAAATGTACAGAGATTGTAAAAATACAGAGTGAAAGACTCGCTAGAATGGTGGCAGCTTATCTCTGAGAAGAGATGTGACGGCTACTCGCATTCGCAAGAAGATGGTTACAATGAGGCTCTGGAGGCCTTTT
>ML778905.1:226033-243039 GCA_009831015.1 Picea engelmannii | reverse complement strand
CAATAATCGAGAATGCCAAAAGTCCTAGACATCCAAAAACCTAACCCTAGGAGATGAAGCGCCAAAAGTCATGTGGGCCCCGTTTGGGTAAGTTGGTGCATCAACTTCCCGAGGTCGTAACTTTTGCATACGATCTCCGTTTTGGGCATGTGATAGCTCGTTGGAAAGGTATCATCGAGGAGATTCATTTTGGGGGCTCAATAATGCCTTTGGTTATCTTTGAGAACCTATATCTCGAAAAAACTTCATTTAGACCTTCAAAATGGCCCCGGAAGTTAAAACCTGCTAAAAATAGTAAATTGCCAAAATGGCCAGAAAACTTTTTTGAGCCATTTGGAAAAGGTGGGTGGCCACCGATATCCACTTGGATCAATCCTCCCTCCTTAGGAAGCAATGGTCTCCATTGCGTTGAGTTCCCAGGGGAGAGGGAAAATCATTTGTTGAATCTGCATCTTGGTGAGCTGCTTGTCTTGCTAAAGAAGTCACGCTGCTTAGTTGGTGACAATCTGTCACGAACCTGTGGCTAGAAGGTTTGGACCTTTTTAACCAGTATGGCTATTTTAGATGACTGTGTGTAGAAGGAATCTTTGTGCTTTGCTGCAACCTTGTCGACCTGCTTCTTTTGGATAGAAGGTGCTTTGGCCGAAGCTGTGGTGGATGCAGTATCCTTTTGTTCACCCTTTGAACAGATTGTGGAGAAGATGAATTTTGTAGTATGAGAGACTACCTTGCGGCACTGTTTAGGTGGGGCAGTAGTTGGAACTACCTCTGGTATCCTGTAGAGATGACCCCCCAGAGTAATAATGACACTACGGGGTCGAGACTCATAGATAACATGGTGTTTCCACATATATGGCTGGCCCAAGAGAACATCAAAGACATCTAGTGGGGAAACATCACATAATACCTCATCCTTGAAGGGTTGGATGCCATATGACAATCGACACTGCTGGCTGACACGAAGATATCGTCCTTGGTGAAGCTACCCAATGTTGTATGGCTGCGGGTGTGGTGTTGTCGACAATCCCAACTGTTTGACGAATTCTGCTGAGATGAGGTTCTTCTGGCTTCCGCTATCAACAATAAAATGCAGCAGGGTCCCCTTCACCCACATCTATGAATGAAAAAGGTGCTCCCCCTCTTCAGGATCTGTTGGTTCTTCTGGTTGAATTGCTGTGGTCGCGACAATAATAGTGGGGTCTGCGTCGATGATCTATCTTTTACCATTATTTTCAGAATCATATTTTGAATCAAGGTTTGGATCCTTGGCTTTGATCTCGACCACCAATGACTATTTTGAACGACATTCATCGGTGTTGTGCCAAGGGATTTTGTGGAACTCGCACCATTTTCCGATGTCCTTCTTTGTCTTCCCGTGACCCTTCTTTTCCTGTGTCTTGGACTGGTTTTCGGGAGATTATTTGTTCGGGCCATCTTTGTCATACTTTGTTTGTTGCGGATTTGCAGACCCAAATTCCCGTTTGTTCTGGTGCTTAAATTTCTACTCAATTTTAACAACATATCAATAAGCAGCACCGAGTGATAAGATATCCAAAAAATCCATTTCAATTTGGATGTATCTGTGTAGAGCCCCACGGTATTTCAGAACCAAATGTCGCTCAGAGTCTTTGATACCCAGCTTGGTGCACAAGGTATGGAAGGTATTGGTGAATTCTAAAACTGCTTGGCCCCTCTCTTGCCGCAGTGTGGTCCATCTCATGTACTGGTCCTCATAGTTGCCAACAGGGTAATACTGTTCTTTTACCACATCCACAAAAAAATCCCAAGTGGGATCGGCCCCATATATTCTAGACTCCTCTGTGGAACTTTGCTCCCAGTAAGTTTCCCACCAATGTTTGACATGAGGGAGAGATTTAAGGAGTGCAAAGATGATCTTTTCTTTGTCGAAAAAATTGTGAACAGAGAAATAACCTTCCAGCAGAGTTAACCATTTTTCTAAGGCTTCTTCATCTATCTGTCCTTCAAATACAGGAATATCAAAATTAACTTGTACCTTGAAAGGCGAGGTGCCTCCAAAGTGGAGGCTTGATGAAGATGCGCCTGATGCTATCGGCATGCGTTGAAGGATGTGGGAAAAATTCTCCATCATTTAGTCCCTCTGTCGCGTGAGAGCTTGCTCAAGCAACAGATTGATAGGATCTTCTGCTCCATTATTTTTCTTTTCTTCTGCCATTGAGGGTTTCTTGGGTGTGCGAGAGTGATTGTATTCAAGAGAGATAAGCTCGAGACCCAACTTGCTATACTCGGACCTCGTCGGGGACATGCATTGAAAAAAAACGATCAAGAGCAACCTGCTCTGATACCACTGATCCGGATTATTTTCGGCACGAAATGAGAGTGGAGATATAATAAAGAAATGTATAGAGATATTGCAGATATTCAATAATATAACAAAAATGTATCAGAGATGTAACCATAAACACATATTTACAGTAATACACGATTTCTATTAATCAAAGAAATGTATAGAGACTGTAAAAATACAGAGTGAAAGACTCGCTAGAATGGTGGCAACTTATCTCTAAGAAGAGATGTGACGGCTACTCGCATTCGCAAGAAGATGGTTAAAATGAGGCTCTGGAGGCCTTTTTACAATAATCGGGAATGCCAAAATTCCTAGACATCCAAAAACCTAACCCTAGGAGATGAAGTGCCAAAAGTCATGTGGGTCTCGTTTGGGTAAGTTGGTGCATCAACTTCCCGGGGTCGTAACTTTTGCATACGATCTCCGTTTTAGGCGTGTAATAGCTCGTTGGAAAGGTATCATAAAGGAGATTCATTTTGGGGGCTCAATCATGAATTTGTCTATTATTGAGAACCTCTATCTATAAAAACATTCATTTAGACCCTCAAAATGGCCCCAGAAGTTAAAACCTACTAAAAATAGTAAATTGCCAAAATGGCCAGAAAACTGTTTTGAGCCATTTGGAAAAGGTGGGTGGCCACCGATATCCACCTGGATCAATACATTTATTCCATGCCACTACTCAATAGTTATTCCCTGGTATTATTGTGCATGTATTCCCTTCTATAGCTCTGCATTTATTCCATGCTCCACTACAGTTCTGCAAAGTGTATGACAGACTTGTCTCAACACCAAATGCTTTGATGGACCACTGCTATTGCACTTAATATGTCCCACTTTCATGATATTATAAATTTACAACACCTCAATTTCATTTCAAGGTTTAGGGGCCTTCATCATTTAGATGAACAACATGTTAGAATCTAGTTTTAATTTTGATAGTCATAGACTCTCTCTCTCTCTCTCTCTCTCTCTCTCTCTCTCTCCATATATATATATATATATATATATATATCAAATCATTCAAAAATAATATACATTGAAAGAAAATAAGTTAAATACATTTTATAAATCAGCAGTGAAGAGATACATGAACCTAATATAATAAATTTAATATGGATTATATATATATAATATTACAAAAAAAATTATATTATTTATTGGAATAAGAAGATTCTCTTGCTCTTGTTATACAAGATAAAACATGCAACAGACAAAAGTATTGAAAAACATAAGGAAATATCTATGGCTCATGGATTTTCTCAGAAGGAAGGTATTGACTATGAAGAAACATTCGCTCATGTATCTAGATACACTTCTATCAGAACCATCATAACTCTTGCAACCAAAATGGAGTGGAAGTTACACCATATGCATGTGAAAACAACCTTTTTAAATGGTTTTATTGAAGAAGAAGTGTATAGAGAAAAACCACGAGGGTTTGAAGTTGAAGATAGAAAGACTCATGTCTCTAGTTTGATTAAATATATGTATGGGTCAAAGAAATCTCCTAAAGATTAGTATGGAAGAATTGATAGTTTCCTGACGAGCTTCAGCTTTACCAAGAGTAAATTTTATTCTAACCTTTACTTCAAGGTTATGAATGATGAGTCATTTATATTGTTACTATATGTGGATGACTTATTCTTAACAGGGGAAGAAAATCTCATCACATATTGTAAGAATAATCTCGTTGTAGAGTTTGAGATGACAGACCTAGGGTTGATTCATTATTTCTTAGATCTTGAAGTTTGTGAGATCCCGGAGAAGATATTCCTTAACCAAGGGAAGTATGCAGTTGAAATACTGAAGAGATTTGACATGTTGGAATGTAAATCCATGAACACACCCATGGAAACAAGCTTGAAGCTCCTAGTTGATACTTCTTCAGTGTTGGTTGATGCTACTCTGTAAAGACAAATTATTGGTTTGTTGATGTATCTGATGAATACCGGGCCAGATATATGCTTTGTTGTGAACACCTTGAGTCAATATCTGGTGTATCCCAGATGTATTCACCTTGTAGCTGAAAAGCATGTGATGAGATACCTTAAAGGTACATTGGTTTATGGTCTCTATTATACTGGAGATCATGACTTCAGACTTTGTGGTTATACTGATTCAGATTGGGATGGAAGTGTCTCAAAGAGAAGGATAACTTCAGGATGTTGTTTCAGTTTGGGGTCAACCATGACTCCATGGAATAGCAAGAAGCAATCCAATATTTCTCTCAGCACGGTAGAAGTGGAATACCTTGCAACATGTTCTGCTAGTTGTGAATCCATATGGCTTCAGAATTTGTTGACAGGTTTGTTCGATCTCAATATGGAAGCCACTGTGACTCTATGTGATAACCATAGTTGTATAAATATGATGAAGAACCGAGTGTTCCATGAAAAGTTGAAGCACATAGAGATCTAATATCACTACATTCATGATATGGTGCAGAGGGGAGCTGTAAAGATCCAATATGTTGGCACAGATGAGAAGGTTTCATATGCGTTGACCAAGCCTCTGTCTTATGTGAAGTTTGAGTACTTTCGAGACAAGCTTGGTGTATTCTGAAAGGACCTCCCTCAAAAGGGGGGGTGATGTTGATGATACTATGGTATCTTGACAAACAATGAGTAGTTCCGTTAGGATTTTATATCCTATGGGATTGATCATCCCTAGAAATATCCTAAAGTTTTGATAAGGACAGTCTGTCAGAGTACCTATCCATGTATATTCCAATTGTGGTCAATAGTGGTAGCTCTGTTAGGATTTTATATCCTAGGGAATATTATGATTCCTGGGTAGATCCCGAAGGTACGTTAAGGACGATTTGTCAAAGTACCACGTGGTAGCTTCTTAGATTTTATATCCTAGGGAATATTATGATTCCTGGGAAGATCCTAAATGTCCAATAAGGACGGTTTGTCAAAGTACCACAAATATTGTTGTTGATACACCTGCCTCATTATGTTGCCATATGTTGATGATGTTGATCCAACCACGTGTTGTTGATGATGTTGTTTCAGCCTCATGTTGTTGATGATGTTGATCCAACCTCGTGTTGTTGATGATCTTATTTCAACCTCGTGTTGTTGATGATGTTGTTCTAGCCTCGTGTTGTTGGTGATGTTGTTCTAGCCTCGTGCTATTGATGATGTTGTTCTAGCCTCGTGTTGTTGATGATGTTGTTTCAGCCTCATGTTGTTGATGATGTTGTACCAACTTTGTTTTGTTTGTGATTATGTTTGTTGGCACAGGGGAAGACCCAGGGTTCAATGCTTCAACAACACACCAAAAAAACCCTAACTACTGGCCCTTTTGGAAACACCTGTGAAGCAGATGAAGCCTCACCCGAGGTAGAGGCAAGGGGGGTTGCAGGACTCAGGTGTCTGCAACCTAGATGGGACACAGATCTGTGATCACAATACTTAACAAAGCACTTAGAAATTAAAATTCATTAGTCTTTAACCCTTATTCACATCGCAGGTCAAACCCTATCATGCATCTAGATCAAGAAAATAAGTACACAAACACCATAAATATCATTTCACAAAGCACAATAACACAGGATATACATGGTTCACCCCAATGTGGGGCTATGTCCACCAACTCTTCTTCTCTTCTTTATTAGTCTCTTCAAAATCCTTACAAGCACCAAGCCACAAATCCAACTCCGCATAGGACAAGAGATCTGCGTGCACCTTGCTAGATCCTCCTTCCCCAAGTTAGATCAAAGCACAAATCCTTACGCAGTCTGTGCAAAAAGTACTTACAAAATGCTTGCACTTAGCTCTGCAAGCCTTAACACATCTTCTTGCACATAGCTAATATTAGCACTAAGCCATCGGCTCCTTCTTACCTTGCCTAGATACTTATTTATACATTAAAAAAGGGTCTAAACATGGGATAAACCCATGACCTAACATCCCATACCCGTTACATAAACCCTAAAACCCAAAAATCCTACAAAAAGGGAGAGATCCCGCAATCTCCGCTTCGCCTGGGCACTCCATCTTCGACCAGCCTGCCAAAGTCCCAAAAATGGTCAAACATGGCCAATGTTTCCACAAAAATTGGTCAAGGGCCAACAGGGCCCCAACACTCACCTGTGACTCATCCCAAGTCACTCTGATCTGGGAAACATTACTTTGAAGGCCTCGAGCTACCTCGACTTACTTCTTCGCTAGAGCCTCCTGCTTGGCGAACTCCTGAATGAGTTGCTCAGTGACAGGCCCTTCCAAGTGTTGTTCCATTGTTGTGACCACATGTTCTAGCTGTGATCCTTGTCCCTCTATTTCTTCAAAGAAGGTGCAAGCTTCGTCCTGCACCAACTGGAGTTGTTGTGTCACCTCCATCACTCTGCTCTGGATAGCAGTGACATACTGTTGAACTGTGTGTTTCTCCTGTGATCTCTTCATCTTCTCAACAACCGTAATCTAATTTAGTTATGCTTTCACTGTCGATGCCTCCTGCTTCACCTCCTGGATTTGTGCCTCCAATATCCTCAGTTCTGGGTCTTCTTCAATGCAATCGTAGGTCTGCGCACTTTGGTTACTTAATAGATTACATTCTAAAGCCAACACCTTGATTCTTTCTACTGCGCTCCTGGCAGTTTCTTCCCTTTGATCTCTCACTTCTTATGGAGTGCTCGACATTTCTTTTAGTTATAAATATTCTACTCTTGATTGAATCTATCGAATGGAATTAACGAGCTTCCCCACTTGGCTCTAAGTTGTCTCTTCTTCCATCTAAGCCAATCCTTTCATAGAGCAAAGTTCTCTAGTGACTTCTTCTCTAACCCCAATCTTCTCCGCGAGCAATTGCTCTTTGTCTCTCTGGATCTTCTCTATGTCCTTTTCTAACTTTGGTCTAAGGTCATGTTAGCAGCCAATTCACATTTTCTGCTGTCTTATAAGCTGTCTACACCAATGTTTTGCAAACCTTAATTTTTCATCGCATTGCTCAAATAAACGACACTTTTATTTTTGCACCATTTGCACACTTACCTTCGTTTTTGTTTTCACGACTGTAAGCATGAAAACTTGGTCTTTAGAAGTCACATTAAAATCATTATTGAATTGTCGTTATCATTCTTGTCGATATGCCCATTGCATTTTACTTATCATTATGCAGTTGGCAAAACCTTTTGATCTGTACTCATTGGACATTCTTTGTTTGATTATGTAATTTCGTTTTATAAGTAATTGAGGTTGTGATGCATTGGTGATTGGATTTACATGTTCTTTGATTTGATCTACTTGACCATTGGTTTCATAAAAATATATAGGTGTTATGGTTAAACCCTTGATACATATCATTTAATATGACACCTAGTTCATGTTATCAAAACCTTTGGCATTAACTTGGTATTGGTTTCGATTTGTGTGTTTGGTTTTAAAACTATGGCATAACTTTTGATTGCGCGATTGGTTTATCCACTTACCAAAGGTTTCGATTGATTCATTGAAGTGGCATAATTGTAAAACATATGCGTTTTGATTTGAATAGTTGAAAGCGTTGGCGGTTGTACCATTGGTAATGACTATTCTGCATGGACAGAAATAGCTCCACCACCTTCGCACGATGTCATTAATGCTTACCCCTATCCCTGTTTCGACTCTTCTAGCATCAGGTAACCCTTCGAGCATTCTTCTCTTGTGTATTCTATGATTCAAACCCTGGTTCGTTCACATCGACCACTGTGTGCTCTTCTCTATGGTGCCGGTGGTGCGAATTGAACCGAACGGTAGTCAAGCCTTGCTACTGTTCGATAATGCCCGGAAAGATTTAGAGGATAGTGGTTGGCTCACGTTTGTACAGAGGTTTAACGGTTTTAATTTGTTTGTTGCACAACAGTTCGCCTTGAATTTTGATGGGTGTAGGGCCAAGATAGGTGACATTCAACTTGAAATCAATGAAGAGTTCATTAGCTCTACCACAGGGTCAGCAGCCACGGGCCAACGATGGTTTAAAAATTCTAAAGTTGAGGAGGTGCCATGGCCACTATTGTTTGTCTCGCAAAAGGTTATATCCTGTGACAGAGGTATGCTAATTTCCATGCTTAAACCAAGGTGGCATGATCTGTTGATAGTGGTTAAACAATTTGTGACCTGTGAGGGTCGATATGGACTGGTTTTTCTTTATCACCTTCGACTGTTAATGAATTTTATGGGTTATCCATTGAATATGCCATTTTACTTCCAGCGTAGCCTTTATAAAATGTCAAAAAGGTTTAAACAAGAAAAGGCCAATAGTAGCTTGTTCCACCACGGCCTAATCAGACTCATCATTGTTCATCACTTACATCTTCTTAGTGATAGTTGGCAAGCTTTTATCTCTCGAAATGGTTTTGCTGATACAGAGCCTGTCCAAATTGACAAGCCTATGGTTAGTGAAACTAAGGTCGAGCCACCCGTGCCTTTCCATGTCCTACTACCCTCTCCTAAACCCTCGGTCGACCCTAATATCGTTCTACCCGACGTTATAACTGAGAGGGTTGAAGCTGTTAAAAATCCTGTGAGAAAAAAGGTCAAGGGAAACCCTACCGTCGACGACAAAGGTAAAAAGAATGCTCGAATTATATCGAGACTTGCTAGGAATAAACCTAAACCTAGTGTTGAGCAGAAGCCCATAGTCCTCAGTGAAGACTCAGACTCTGACATTGAACGCTTCCTAGCTAGTGAGTACCCTTACTCCCAAGGATTGTGCTTTGAGCCACCCTACGACTTCATTTCTAATTTACCCCCTTGCCTAAAGAATAATCCTAGTTACCCAGGGATCAAGCTTCCTAGTGAAAACCTAAGTGATTTAACCAAACCCTCACCTGCATTTTCGAAGCCTGGACAGTTGTCATGTGACCAATGTAATGTGTGGTTGGAACGCTACTATACCGACATTCCCTTATTACAGTCGAAAATCAAATCATTGGAAAATCAAGTTACAGTATTGACAAGCCAAAGGGACAAGCTTCAAGCAAATGACAAGAAGCAGAAAACCACTGGTTCCATCATATTTAGGAATGTCGAATCGGCTACAGCCTTCATGAATTCCAAAATGTCATGATTAAGTTGTCTGCTCGTCATCCAGGTATGAATTTCGATATCATTTTCGTTTTGTGAATTGCTAGGATTAATATAATGAATTGATTTTGGTTTTCAAATAGCTCTGTCTATTGTTCGAAATGACTCTATTATAGCCATATAAAAAATGGTTATGTTGTTCATCCTGTACATTGTTTTCGTTTTGCTAAAATTAAATGAAGTTTTTATTTGGTTACACGATTTGGTCGTGCCCAGTTTAGCAATTGATTGGTTTTCATTGGGTTTGATTCGTTTGTCTATTGGTGTGAGTTAATGTGATCAATGGTGTGTGCCTTCGCTTGGATTTTGTTTGTATCTGACCTGTACAGGAGATTTTTTATGCTAAAATTAGAGCACGACCATGTTTTGATTTGGTATGATTTCGTTGTGGTTGGATTATATCGGCTCTAATTTTATGGTGTGATTTTGGAACGATTTCGTGAGTTTGATTGTTATCATCTTTTAATATGTTATGTGATGTAATCTTCTAAATCAGGAATACAACTCTGTTCGACTCTGATTTGGAAAGAACGACTCTGTTTTGAATGGAAATGATATTCTCATTTATCCTATGTAGAAGATATCTTCGCCGAAATCATGGAACTGTTTTGATTCACAACGACTATGTCAAACTCAAACTGTTCGATTCGCTCTTGATTTGATTGGATTGTTGCATATTTTGAGTTAGAATGATTGTTTTCATGAGTTGGATTCTTATTGAAAATAGACTTGATGTTGCTCCGTTGATTTTAATTTTCAAAACGAGTTTGTTAACTCAAATCGACTTATGTTATCTCTGTCGAATTCATATGATGGAATTCGGTTAATAGTTCATTTTGAAATGAATTCTAGTAATAATTTCGTTGAAAGTCAATCGATTTTGTCTGCCCCCAATTGGCAATAATAAACGATTGGGCGAATCCCACAGACCCTGTTATCAACCGATTGAATCCATTATGATTTCGTTTACATACCAGTTTTGATTTGATTCGCTACTAACATGGATCGTTTGTTGTGTTTAATATATTGTGATCAATTTGAGAAAATGATCATGTTAATTTGGTTTGTATTCGAAGTGATCTTGTGGATTCCGTTTACCCGATTTTGCGACAACAAACGAAACAGAGTATATGCATCTCTGTGGTCGTCTGATTGATCTTAGTCTTGTTTTGATCTCAAATTAGTATAACAATTTCAATTTGAATGATTCATTTGTCTTTCAAATAACAATTAGATACTTGTTAATAGTTTTAATTTAATTCTTTAAAGATTTGAATTGATTTTAATGCTGATTCTGTGTCTAATTTAGACCAGCTACATAATCGCAAGATTCTATAGCTAATCTTTAGAACTAGATTTTTATTGACTTTATCAACAAAATATCCTCTTAACTTGTCCTTTTTGACCTCTTTCAGGTACATTCGAATTGCATTGGACATGCTGTGGTAGTTTAGGAAATATTTGTGTGATACAGTTTTATTTTAGGTTCCTAGTTTAGTCAGACTTGAGATATCATCCCAGATTTTCTGTAAACAGTTTTGATAACTTCCACAGGGATGTTTTACCCTGTGGGAGGTCTTTAAATACTTATTATTTTTTGTAATAAGGAGCATCCTCACTTGTGGGAGAACCAGGCCATGGATTTCTAATACAAACTGAGACAAGAGTTGATGTCTTGCTACAACTTTCGCTTTCAATATATCAAGCTTTTGTTTCAAGTCTATGCATGTCACTTTGCAGTTGATTATAGACTACTTTAGCTATCATAATCTATTGCAGGATGATATGATTTGATTAATGTGTTATCCATATCTGATCTCTTTCATCATTTAAAAAGTACAACAATTACTTTGTTTCAGTTAATGAATCACAGATTTCTCTTCTTCGTTAATTGAATCATTTCGTATAGATCTTTGCATACAGGTTTATCTAACTGTGAAGATTTATAAATCATAAGATTGTTGTAATTTTTTTTTTCTTGTTTGTCCTGTAATTATATTTGAAGAGCACAACCGCTTCTAGTTTACGAGAAGCTAGTGTATAATTCGGTGCGGGTTTCTTCCCTTCGATCAGCTAAGACAATCATTGCATACAGGACAAACCTGGAGCATTTATCCAAGTCAGTTTGTTATTTATTTGGTAGTTAATTTGTTAATATAATTTAAGTAGTTTAGTTAGATATATGTGTAGTTTAGATTTGTAGTTAGAGTTAGTATATTAGTTGTTTAGTTTAGTTAGCTTTTTATTTTATTTCTTTTTCATAAAATCGTAAAAATAAAAAAAACAATGGGTCGTTGTATTAGGACAGAATGCAAATGAGTTTTTCAGGTTTTCATTCAAATCTGTAAATTGTAAATTTTGTACATTTTGTGAATAAGATTTATTTCTGTTAGTAGTTAGATATTTAATTTCTTAGAGTTAGCATAGTATTAGATAGTAGATTGTATATATAGAATAGTTAGATTTGTTTAGTTTGTTTTAATAGTTATTTTTAGTTAGATTAGTTTATTAGTTTGTTTTAATAGTTGTTTTTAGTTAGATTAGTTAATTTAGAGTAGTTTTATTTTTGTTTTCTTAGTACTTAGATTGGCTAACGGAGCCACTAAACCCATCAGTTTGGTTCATCCCAAACGGCTTGGGTTATTAGAGAACCTCGGACCGGTTCCACTCTCCCAGTTGATAGACGGTCAATTTCGCCCGTCAACAAATGGCACTAGAAGGAGGGCCTGGAATTAATTAATGGCACGAGGCAGTCGCAAGACTCCTCCACCACCTAATCTCTCACCTATTATCACTAGAAGCCATTCAAACGATAATATTCCCCTTCAAACAACAACTACATCAACCGACGATCCACGGATCACAGTTGAGCCAGCAACCCCTAATCCTACAAGTGGTGACATCCAAGAGATTGTCTGTCAATCTCTTATAAGAACTCATAGTGCCTTAGCCCGTTTGAGGAAACCAAATTGTCCGTTGGACCAACCTTTGGATTTCTCTGATATCAGAGAACAATTAGTAGGCATTGATTTCACTGTGAATCCTACAGATCCAATCCTAAATCCTGCTGCAGGAGGATCTGGGATACCTCCTTCACCACCTCCATCATATCCTTCCTCTTCTGGAGGAGATTCTTCTGACAAAGGCAGTTCCCCTTCTCAGCATTCGACACCCACTACACCAATGGAAAACTAGAACAACGCCGCTAGACCTTGGCTCGACCAGGATGCCATAGCTGTACCTGGAGCTCAACATCCTTTACCTAAACACCTGGAGAAATGGCTTCCCAAGTTTGACCCTGACTCAAAACAGATCGCCGAAGATCACATTAAAAAAATTATGTTAGCCATAAGACTCCGCAATGTCGAACATGAAGACGTTGTCTGTAGCTTTTTCCCCTATACTTTCAAGGTCAATGCATCCACATGGTACTTTGCCCAGCAACCCCATACCATTGTGTCCTAGGAAAATTTTGAGTCATGCTTTTTGGAAAAGTTCGGAGACGGTAAGCCTCCGGAAGTCCTAGTCATGGACCTTTCTAGCTTAAGAATGAACCCAAAATAAAAAGTTAAATACTTTAATCAAAGATTCTTAACACTTAAAAACTGAATCCCTACGGATTCCATGCCTTCCGAGAATCTTATAATAACATACTACACTAAATCTTTGCATCAAAGTATAGCTATTTGGGTTAAACGATCTAAGAAAGCCACGTTGTTAGAAGCATTCGAGGAGGCCAGCTAGATTGAGAAAGACATACTTAGTCTTAAAGACTCTACTAGCAACGAAACAAAGACTAG
The DNA here is from genome assembly GCA_009831015.1 of Picea engelmannii. Taxonomy (NCBI): domain Eukaryota; kingdom Viridiplantae; phylum Streptophyta; class Pinopsida; order Pinales; family Pinaceae; genus Picea; species Picea engelmannii. Next base: position 229,840 of record ML778905.1, on the reverse strand, counting down.
TTCTTCTTCCAAAAAGAAGATCGAAATCCTCCCCAGACCCACTCAAAGTTAAAAAAAACCTGAAAGCTTTGATTTAGAAAACTTAACTAAAGTTGTTCAAAAACTGTCAAATCAAGTTATATACTTAAAAAGGACGATCGAAGAAGATTCTTCGAGAAAAGGACCTTACAAGCCCCCGTTCCGGAAGCCTTTTCCTACCAACCGACCTAATCCAACCATCGAAGGCCTTAATCTAGAAAGTCTGCAATGTTCCCTTCAAACAATTCTAGAAGCCCAAGATAACTTGATCCCTCCTGAGATTCCTGAGGAGGTAGCTGACCAAGAGACAGTTCAAGAAGAGGAGCCTTCTCCAAACATTTTTGGACACATCTTGGATAACATATTTCAAGCTAACTTCGAGACAGTACATCCCTATAATACCAGGAGTAAGACAACAAACAAACCTTCTTCTGAAAACACTACAACTTTGCCTCCAAAGAAATCTAAATCAGATGAGACTAAATAGAGTAATGTGAACCCCTACTTAGATTATGATGTAGTTGAAGATCTTAAAAAGTTGAGAGCTAACATTTATGTTCATGAGTTATTGAAATTTCCATTTCCACTACAAAAAATGTTATAGAATATCTCAGAGAATGGCAAAAATGGTAATTCTAATGGTAACAAGGTTGTGTAGAACAAAGTTCCTCAAAAGATTTCCACTAAAAACAATCCCGATCCTCAAGATAAAGGAAGCCTTCTTGTAAGTAATGTAAGTATTGTAAGTAATGTAAATAATATAGATAAAGTAGCTTTAGAAAATGCGAGTAAAAAGCCACAAGCTACCACTCTTAGTACTCGCAAAAATGTACCTCCATTTTTGTTAACTTTCGAAATCTTTAATAGAAACATGCACAATTGTATGGTAGACTCAGGAGCGTCATCCAATGTGATGCCATGGTCTGTATGCCATAAGATTAACGCAGAAGTTGAACCCTCTACTTTAAAAATCATACAACTTGATCGGACCAATGTTAAAGTTATAGGCGAACTAAAGAATGTGCTTATTAGATTATCATCTAACCCCAAGGTTCATCAAGTCATTGATATTATTGTTGTGGATATTCTAGAAGTGTATGGTCTGTTTTTAAGCAGGGACTGGTCGGAGCAGCTACATGGCTATTTCATGACAGATTGGTCTCACCTGTGGCTTCCAGAGAACGACAAGCCTAACAAGATCAAGGTAAATCGTGAATGCTACCTTAAGTTCACGGTCACAGATTTAAACGATCCCAACAAACCATTTACACCTTCTGCTGATTCACCCGAAGTACAAGGGATGGACACCTTCTTCGGCAATTTCATGGTCAAGGATTCAGCTATCACCAATCCTGAACAACAATCCAAGATTGTAGCATATGTGCAGCCAAAAGCTTCTATGCAACGGTCTCAGGTACTCGATGAAAATCAAATTTGGTCTCTTTATTTTGATGGGTCAAAGTATAAAGAAGGAGCTGGTGCAGGCTGCGTTATTATCGATCCGGCAGGTAACAAAACATTGATTGCATGTAGGTTAGAATTTGAATGTACTAATAATACTGCAGAATATGAGGCTTTACTGCAAGGTCTCAGAAAAGCTTTGGATATGAACATTCAAAATTTGACCGTCTTTGGTGACTCTGAAATAGTGGTTAGACAGGTAAGAGATTTTATCCACTGTCTGTCTTTGCATCTTAAAAGTTACCAATCTGAGGTATGGAATTTAATGAATAAATTTTCTACTTTCAATATAAATTCTATTCCTAGATTGAATAACTCAGAAGCAGATTTATTAGCTAATGTAGCTTCTAAACTCTTTCCTGCAGAAGGCTTGTCCCCAGATGCATTCTCTGTCGAACTGTTGTTCCGGCCATACATTCCCGACAACATTATGAACTGGAGAGTCTTTGACGATGATCAACAGATCGTTAACTTTCTGCACATGGAAGAAACTTTTCAAGGCGCGGTGATAGACGAACACACGCACGACGACAATTTGCATGATTTCATGGTAATACAAGACTCGAGAACTCCTGAATCTTCATCGGACATGGTAAACTCGATCCCTAAATCTATAGTTAGATTAGAAAATTTTTATGATCTTCAAGATAAATTTAAAAAGACAGTCAACTATAAAACCAATAGTTCCTCGTTATCTTATGAAAAGGTGAACTTAGGAACTAAGGAAAATCCGCAGTGCATTAATATAGGGTTAGGGTGTTCTGAACAAGAAAAAGTTGCCTTTATTAAATTGTTCAAAGAATTTAAAGATGTATTTGCATGGACGTATGCTGACCTTAAAACTTTTGACCCTAACATCATACAACATGTCATTCCCATGAAGCCCCAAACCTTACCCTTTCAACAAAAATTGAGAAAAATGCACCCTAATCTCGAACCAACCGTTAAAAAAGAATTGAATAAGATCCTAAATGCTAAGATAATTTTTCCTGTTAGGCACACTCAATGGGTTTCTACCTTGTCCCAGTCCGGAAGAAAAGTGGGGAAATATGACTCTGTGTCGATTTTCGAAACCTTAATAGAGCGTCTGATAAAGACAACTATCCTGTCCCACCCATGGAATAGATCCTTCAATAGGTATATGGTTCTAAGAGGCTATCCTTATTGGATGGTTTCTATTAAGCCCTAATGTTGGCTCATTACCCCTTAATTGGGGCATATTAGATTAGTAATTCTATTTTATTTATGTCGGCTTCAGGCCATTAGTTGTAATTTAGATTAGTAATTTTATTTTAATTATGTCGGCTTTCGGCCATTATACCTCCTAGTCTCCTATATATACCAAGGAGACATTTTCATTTTGACTCATCTTGTACTTGAACATTTAAGTGGGGTAAAAGGAGGTTGCCCCCTCGAAGAGGCTTATTATCTGAAATTATCTCTTTTTCAAGGCGTTGAGTACTTTTGTTGAAGTTGTTATATGCTATATTGATGTTTGTTTCTTAACATATGGTATCAGAGCTTAAGGTCTTGGGGTTTCGTTGCTACATATGAGACACCGTGGAATTTTCGCTATAACTTTCTTTCTACAACATTTCAGAAGGAACTTCTTGTAGGGTATTTAGAAGACGGCTCAAGGTACGTTGGGTTCAAAATTCAGCTCCTGAGGCCTTATATTTTCGGAGATATAGCCTGTACAAGATAGGGTTATGGAATCATCCTGAAATGAGTCATTGAGGCATTTTCGCTATAAAAATTTTTCTGTAATGTTTCAGACCCTACCCTCTGGAGAAAATTTACAGAAATTAGTATTGTATCTGTGGTAAAAATTTCAGCTTCCGGGTCATTTTAAATTTGTAGATACACCCTGTGTAAGATAGGGTATCTGACTAGCCCTATTGACTAGTCTGAAGAAGGTGTTCTAGGTAAAACAATCATAACTTCTTCCTAGAGTATCGAAATTGAGTGGGACTGGTTGCATTGGATCGTGGACAGTCTTTAGTATTTTGGGTGTGATTTTCAGAATTTGATATCAATTATTTTGTGCGGGGAATTCTATACAAGTGAGATCTCATGGAAAGGCCAAAAATCGGCAAGTTGTGAGGAAGTTACCGTAAATTCCACTTGGCACATCCAATTTTGATTATACCTATGGCATTGTAGAGAAAAAATATCAGAGAACTATCTAAAGGAAATTTTCATACCCAGAAGGGCTGAAACTTGGGAGATATAACAAAATAAATATTGTCTAGCAGAACCACCTCAAAATCAAGACTCAAAAGTGATATTTGGCCAACATGCCACCCAAAAAGGGACCTCCTACACCAA
>ML778905.1:206769-221344 GCA_009831015.1 Picea engelmannii | reverse complement strand
TCTCCTATATATACCAAGGAGACATTTTCATTTTGAATCATCTTGTACTTGAACATTTAAGTGGGGTAAAAGGAGGTTTCCCCCTCGAAGAGGCTTATTATCTGAAATTATCTCTTTTTCAAGGCATTGAGTACTTTTGCTGAAGTTGTTATATGCTATATTGATGTTTGGTTCTTAACATTTTCTCGGGGTACAACCAAGTCCTCATGTCTCCACCAGACCAACTTAAAACTACCTTCCGTACTCCATGGGGCACTTATGCTTATCGAAAAATGCCCTTTGGATTGATTAATGTCGGTGCCACTTTTCAGAGAGCAATGGACATTTCTTTTTGAGGCCTAATCAATCAGTCCGTCGTAGTTTACTTAGATGATGTGACCGTTTTTTCTAAAAACAAAACCGATCATCTAGCTCACTTACAAGTCGTTCTACAACGATGTCGTAAATACGACATCTACTTGAATCCTAAAAAATCCATCTTTGCAGTAGAACAGGGTAAACTCTTGGGATTCATTGTGTCTAGCGAAGGGATGATTATCAACCCCGAAAGGACTCAAGTCATCGTGAAACTCACCCCCCCTACATCCAAAAAATCTATGCAGTCTTTCTTAGTCCGGATTAACTTTGTGAGAAGATTTGTCCCCAGTTTCTCCGAAATGGTCAGGCCTTTGTAGAACCTAATTAAGAAAGACACCCAGTATCACTGGGGACCTCTATAAAATCAAGTTGTTAATGCAACAAAGAAGGCCATAATAGACGCTCCGTCTCTCATGAGCCCAAACTTTTCTCAAGACTTTACACTCTACACTTTTGCTTCTGACCATTCCTATGCCGCCATCCTAACCCAAAAGAATGCTGAGAACAATGAAGTACCCATTGCCTCTATGAGCTCTTCTTTCAAAGGCGCTGAACTTAATTACCCAACGGTAGATCGGCAAGCCTACACTATTTTCAAAGCAGTCAAGCATTTCCGGTCCTATCTTTTGAAGTCAAGGACGAAAGTCATTGTTCCCTACCCAGCCGTCAGGAACCTGTTAGTGTAGAAGGAACTAGGTGAAAAGAGAGCTAATTGGGTCACCTCCTTGCAAGAGTATGACTTAGAAATCACCCTAGATTAGATAGTGAAATGCCAAGGGTTATGCAAGTTGGTTGCTGAAGAAAGTGATACGTCAAACCTAGGAAAATAAGATCAAGATCTAATCTGTTGCGCACAAAGCTCTGTCAGTCCTTGGTATGATGATATAAGATTCTGTCTTGAACATGGGTTAGTCCCCCATCATATGGATCCCACTAAAAGAAGAGCGTTGAGATTAAATTCTGCCTCCTTTCATCTGGTTAATGGTATCCTGTTTCCTCAAAGTTTTGACAGCGTACTGATGCGCTGTCTTAAAAAAGACGAAGCAAAAAAAGTCTTGCTAGAGTTGCATGTAGGAGAAGCTGGTGGTCATTTTGGTGGTGACACCACCTCCCATAAGGTTTTAAGAGTCGGTTATTACTGGCCCATGCTTTTTAGAGATGCCTATGCCTTGTGTCGTAAGTGTTATTTGTTAGAAAACATTAGGGCGGTTACAAAAACCAGCCTTTCCTTTGCAACCCGTTTCAGTAGACTCTCCTTTTCAGCAGTGGGGCCTTGATATCATAGGTCCGATCAAAACCTCGTCCTCACAACAACACAAGTTTATTGTGACAGCCACGGATTACTTTCCCCGGTGGTCTGAAGCTGCCACGTTAAGAACTGTCAACACTAGTCAGGTCATTGCCCTCCTAAACTCGAATATTATTACTCATTTTGGTATCCCTGACTGTTTGGTATTCGATAATGCTTCTTACTTTTCCTCTCTTGAGATGAGCGAGTTCGCTTTGGGAAAAGGAATCAAATTGAAGTATTTTTCTGGCTACTACCCCCAGGGCAATGGATTGGCAAAATCGACAAACAAGAACTTAATTAAAATCATCAAGAGAACAGTGGTTGAAAATAAAAAAAAATGGCACAATGCACTGTTAAACGCGTTGTGGGATGATAGGGTAACACCAAAAGATGTTGTAGGTAACTCCCCCTTTTTTCTCGTTTATGGCAGAGAAGAAATTCTTCCACCTCACATTCTTCTTCCTTCACTTCAGTTATCACAAAAAATTCAAGAAGAAGATTGTCCCCCTTTGGAAAACCGAATTAACGCTTTGATGAAGCTAGAAGAGGTAAGAGCCCAAGCTAAACGTAAGTTAGATCATCATCAACTATTGGTTAAAAGCTAGTTCGATTCTAACTCTGCTTCTGATAGGAATTTTGAAGTAGGTGATCTCGTCTTGAAATGGGACAAACCACATGAGGGAAAGGGAGAGCACACAAAGTTTCAAAACTTGTGGCTTGGACCGTTTTTAATTGATGAAAAGTTGGGCCCCAGTTCTTTTCGATTGCAAAATCTAGAAGGGCGTCTTGACACCTATCCGGTAAATGGACAAGCCTTGAAAATATACTTTGACAACCCTTGTATATTATGTACATATTTTGCTTTTGTTTGTTTTCGTTTGCTTTTTGTTTTTAATTTTTCCTTTGAGTTTATCAGCTTGTGTTTTTTTGGAAATACACATACCTGTATATCGAGCTATTCAGACAAAGAAAAACAGAAAATTCCTTCGCTGAAATGACTGCTAAGAAAATTGTATAAACATCAATGGTATTTTTCTGAAATTTATATCTGTGTTGGCAAAAAGTCTGTTGTTTGAAAGAAGTTGATTGATTTCGATCTCTGAGTAAAGCTTGTCATGATCATCTATTATCTTTTTACGCTGTCCCTTTTCCTTAAGGGAATGACTCAGAAGATGTCTCCCTTCTTTAGTAAGTTGGTTTTGTAAATGAACCATCTCTGGATCTTAATAAAGGACAGTTCTAACAAAAAAAATCTGATAAGGTCTATATATATATGTATGTATGTATGTTAAAATATCATAATTTTCAGCGTCACCCCGCTCAACTATATATCTTTGAAGAAAAACAAAACAAAATAAATTATTAATAAGAGTTGTGGGAAGTGCTTGTAAACCCACCGGGATACTAAACAGGTCTACTGGCAGTGGGTAAATGCATGCATGATGCCAAGACAACTTCGTCGGGGTACTGAACAGGCCTGTTGGCAGTGAAGCAATGTCAGGTATATGAAAATTTGCAAATAAGAAACCTCTTAATGTCCTTTATTCTGATCTAGAAATTCTTGGCTGGATATAGATGTTAGAGTGGGTTAAATGACATACCTGTTGAGGCTATGGATGCCTGCTGGCAACAGTGGCTCTGTCAACAGTATTGGGGATTTTATCTTTAACATCGTGACTCGCTGGTCTTAAGACTGTTATATGTTTTCATCTTTTAAAACACTGCTGGAATAATTGGTTAATGATGATGTTTATACGATTTTCTGGTTGTTGTTTTTGAGTTGGAATTATCTTTGCAATCCTAATTTGAATTTGTTCTTTTGGAAGAGATAACTGCTTCTACCAGTGTGTCGCCATTGTTGGCAGCCAATTCACATTTTCTATTGTCTTATAAGCTGCCTACACCGATGTTTTGCAAACCTTATTTTTCGTCGCATTTCTCAAATAAACGACATTTTTATTTTTGCGCCATTTGCACACTTACCTTCGTTTTTGTTTTCACGACTGTAAGCGTGAAAACTTGGTCTTTCGAAGTCGAATTAAAATCATTATTGAATTTTTGTTATCATTCTTGTCGATATGCCCATTGCATTTTACTTATCATTATGCAGTTGACAAAACCTTTTGATCTGTACTCATTGGACATTCTTTGTTTGATTATGTAATTTCGTTTCATAAGTAATTGAGGTTGTGATGCATTGGTGATTGGATTTACATGTTATTTGATTTGATCTACTTGACCATTAGTTTCATAAAAATATATAGGTGTTATGGTTAAACCCTTGATATATATCATTTAATATGACACCTAGTTCATGTTATCAAAACCTTTGGCATTAACTTGGTATTGGTTTCGATTTGTGTGTTTGGTTTTAAAACTATGGCATAACTTTTGATTGCGCGATTGGTTTATCCACTTACCAAAGGTTTCGATTGATTCATTGAAATGGCATAATTGTAAAACATATGCGTTGTGATTTGAATAGTTGAAAGCGTCGGCGGTTGTACCATTGGTAATGACTATTCTGCATGGACAGAAATAGCTCCACCACCTTTGCACGATGTCATTAATGCTTACCCCTATCCTTGTTTCGACTCTGCTAGCATCGGGTAACCCTTCGAGCATTCTGCTCCTGTGTATGCTATGATTCAAACCCTGGTTCATTCACATCGACCACCGTGTGCTCTTCTCTATGGTGTTGGTGGTGCGAATTGAACCGAACGGTAGTCAAGACTTGCTACTGTTCGATAATGCCCGGAAAGACTTAGAGGATAGTGGTTGGCTCATGTTTGTACAAAAGTTTGAGGGTTTTAATCTGTTTGTTGCACAACAGTTCTCCCTGACTTTTGATGGGTGTAGGGCCAAGATAGGTAACATTCAGCTTGAAATCAATGAAGAGTTCATTAGCTCTGCCACAGGGTCACCAACCACGGGCCAGTAATGGTTTAAATATTCTAAAGTTGAGGAGGTGCCATGGCCACTACTGTTCGTCTCGCGAAAGGTTATATCCTGTGACAGAGGTATGCCGATTTCCATGCTTAAACCAAGGTGATTTGATCTGTTGATAGTGGTTAAACAATTCATGACCTGTGAGGTTCAATATGGATTGGTTTTGCTTTATCACCTTCGACTATTAATGAATTTTATGGGTTATCCATTGAATATGCCATTTTACTTCAAGCGTATCCTTTATAAAATGTCAAAAAGGTTTAAATGAGAAAAGGCCGATAGTAGCTTGTTCCACCACGGCCTAATCAGACTCATCGTTGTTCACCACTTACATCTTCTCGGTGATAGTTGGCAAGATTTTATCTCTCGAAATGGTTTTTCTGATACAGAGCTTGTCCAAATTGACAAGCCTGTGGTTAGTGAAACTAAGGTTGAGCCACTCGTGCCTTTCCATGTCCTACTATCCTCTCCTAAACCCTTGGTCAACCTTGATATCGATCTACCCGACGTTATACCTGAGAGGGTTGAAGCTGTTAAAAATCCTGTAAGCAAAAAGGTCAAGGGAAACCCTACTGTCGACGACAAAGGTAAAAAAAAATGCTCAACTTATATCGAGACTTGCTAGGAATAAACCTAAACCTAGTGCTGAGAAGAATCCCATAGTCCTGAGTGAAGACTCAGACTCTGACATCGAATGCTTCCTAGCTAGTGAGTACCCTTACTCCCAAGGATTGTGCTCCGAGCCACCCTACGACTTCGTTTCTAATTACCCCCTTGCCTAAAGAATAATCCTAGTTACCCAGGGATCAAGCTTCCTAGTGAAACCCTCAGTGATTTAACCAAAACCTCACCTGCATTTTGGAAGGTTGGACAGTCGTCATGTGACCAATGTAATGTGTGGTTGGAACACTACTATACCGACGTTCCCTTATTATAGTCGAAAATCAAATCATTGGAAAATCAAGTTACAGTGTTGACAAGCCAAAGGGACAAGCTTCAAGAAAATGACAAGAAGCAGAAAACCACTGGTTCCATCGTATTTAGGAATGTCGAATTGGCTATAGCCTTTGTGAATTCCAAAATGTCATGATCAAGTGGTCTGCTCGTCATCCAGGTATGAATTTCGATATCATTTTCGTTTTGTGAATTGCTAGGATTAATATAATGAATTGAGTTTGGTTTTCAAATAGCTCTGTCTATTGTTCGAAATGACTCTGTTATAGCCATATCAAAAACGGTTATGTTGTTCATCCTGTACATTGTTTTCGTTTTGCTAAAATTAAATGAAGTTTTGATTTGGTTACACGATTTGGTCGTGCCCAGTTTAGCAATTGATTGGTTTTCATTGGGTTTGATTCGTTTATCTGTTCGTGTGAGTTAATGTGATTAATGGTGTGTGCCTTCGCTTGGATTTTGTTTGTATCTGACCTGTACAAGAGATTTTTTATGCTAAAATTAGAGCACGACCATGTTTTGATTTGGTATGATTTCGCTGTGGTTGGATTATATCGGCTCTGATTTTATGGTGTGATTTTGGAACGATTTCGTGAGTTTGATTGTTATGATCTTTTAATATGTTATGTGATGTAATCTTCTAAATTGGGAATACAACTCTGTTTGACTCTTCTTTGGAAAGAACGACTTTATTTTGAATGGAAACGATATTCTCATTTAGCATGTGCATATGATATCTTCGCCGAAATCATAGAACTGTTTTGATTCACAACGACTATGTCAAACTCAAACTGTTCGATTCGCTCTTGATTTGATTGGGTTGTTGCATATTTTGAGTTAGCATGATTGTTTTCATGAGTTGGATTCGTATCGAAAATACACTTGATCCTGCTCTGTTGATTTTAATTTTCAAAACGAGTTTGTTAACTCAGATCGACTTATGTTATCTCTGTCGAATTCATATGATGAAATTCGGTTAATAGTTCGTTTTGAAATGAATTCTAGTAATAATTTCGTTGAGAGTCAATCGATTTCGTCCACCCCCAATTGGAAATAATAAACGATTGGGTGAATCCCATAGACCCTGTTATCAACCGATTGAATCCATTATGATTTCGTTTACATACCAGTTTTGATTTGATTCGCTAATAACATGGATCGTTTGTTGCGTTTAATATATTGTGATCAATTTGAGAAAATGATCTGTTAATTTGGTTTGGATTCGAAGTGATCTTGTGGATAGCTGAAGAAATTATTTGTGATTTCAATTGGTTATGAATCAATTTCATTACTGTCGGCTATCCAATATGATTCTGTTTACCCGATTTTGCGACAACAAACGAAACAAAGTATATGCATCTATGTAGTCATCTAATTGATCTTAGTCTTGTTTTGATCTCAAATTAGTATAACAATTTCAATTTGAATGATTCGTTTGTCTTTCAAATAGAAATTAGATACTTGTTAATAGTTTTAATTTTATTCTTTAAAGATTTGAATTGATTTTAATGTTGATTCTGCGTCTGATTTAGACCAGCTACAGAATCGCAAGATTCTGTAGCTAGTCTTTAGAACTAGATTTTTATTGACTTTATCAACAAAATATCCTCTTAAATTGTACTTTTTGACCTCTTTCAGGTACATTTGAATTGCATTGGACATGTTGTGGTAGTCTAGGAAATATTTGTGTGATACAGTTTTATTTTAGGTTCCTAGTTTAGTCAGACTTGGGATATCATCCCAGATTTTCTGTAAACAGTTTTGATAACTTCCACAGGGATGTTTTACCCTGTGGGAGGTCTTTAAATACTTATTATTTTTTGTAATAAGGAGCATCCTCACTTGTGCGAGAACCAGGCCATGGATTTCTAATGAAAACTGAGACAAGAGTTGATGTCTTGCTACAGCTTTCGCTTTCAATATATCAAGCTTTTGTTTCAAGTTTATGCATGTCACTTTGCAGTTGATTATAGACTACTTTAGCTATCATAATATATTGCAGGATGATATGATTTGATTAATGTGTTATCCATATATGATCTCTTTCATCATTTAAAAAGTACAACAATTATTTTGTTTCAGTTAATGAATCATAGATTTATCTTCTTCGTTAATTGAGTCATTTCGTATAGATCTTTGCATACAGGTTTATCTAACTGTGAATATTTATAAATCATAAGATTGTTGTAAATTTTTTATGTCTTGTTTGTCCTGTAATTATATTTGAAGAGCACAACCGCTTCTAGTTTACGAGAATCTAGTGGATAATTTGGTGCGGGTTTCTTCCCTCCGATCAGCTAAGACAATCATTGCATACAGGAAAAACTTGGAGCGTTTATCTAGGTTAGTTTGTTATTTATTTGTTAGCTAATTTGTTAATATAATTTAAGTAGTTTAGTTAGATATATGTGTAGTTTAGATTTGTAGTTAGAGTTAGTATATTAGTTGTTTAGTTTAGTTAGTTTTTTATTTTATTTCTTTTTCATAAAATCGTAAAAATAAAAAAACAATGGCTCGTTGTCTTAGGACAAAATGCAAATGCGTTTTTCAGGTTTTCATTCAAATCTGTAAATTGTAAATTTTATACATTTTGTGAATAAGATTTATTTCTGTTAGTAGTTAGATATTTAATTTCTTAGAGTTAGCATAGTATTAGATAGTAGATTGTATATATAGAATAGTTAGATTTGTTTAGTTTGTTTTAATAGTTAATTTTAGTTAGATTAGTTTATTAGTTTGTTTTAATAGTTGTTTTTAGTTAGATTAGTTAATTTAGAGTAGTTTTCTTTTTGTTTTCTTAGGACTTAGATCGGCTAACGGAGCCGCTAAACCTGTCAGGGTGGTTCATCCCAAACGAATTGGGTTATTAGACAACCTCAGACCGGTTCCACTCTCCCAGTTGACGGACGGTCAATTTCGTCCATCAACAGGTCATCCTTCTCTTGCTGCGCAACCCGACGTTGCTCTAGGGCTTCCTCCTTTGCTTGCTTCAAGGCCTCTGTGGCCTTCTCTTTTTCTTCTTGTACTCAACAAAGGAAAGCCTCTGTATCATCTTCTATCCTTCACAGTTGGGTGGGCTCATCCCCCAACTCTACATCTTCTGATGATGGCGGAACAATAGACAATGCATGGCTCAAATAGAGAGCTTGTTGTACCCCCTTCAGCTCTGCCTCGATTTTGTCATAGATTGTATCCTTCTTTTCTTTGTTTTGCTGCAATATATCCTTCGAAGCATCTACTACAGCTGCGATGATGAGGTCGAGATCATCCACTATGAGCACATTTTGCGACTGAGGCTTATTGGCTCGTGACTTCTTCTGTGCTAAGGGTTTCTTCGAAGAAAGCTTCCTTTTCTTTGATGTCTCGGTCTCTATAAGGGGATATTTTGGCGGTGTCACTTCACCCTCTTCTTGCTTGTCTTCTTCCCCTCCCTCTTATTGGTTTACTTTGTCACCTCCTCCTCCTCCAGGTGAGTCAGGCGTAGTTTCCTCCGATGAATTGTTTATCTCATGAACTTCTATCTTCCTTTTCTTTTTCTTACACTACTCGGTCCATCCCACTCAGTCCTAGTGACCACATGACTTCTGATGAGGTTGGGGTTGGAGAGTTCTACATCTCCAACTGGTACAAGGAATTTTGTAGGTCATTCCTTGGTTATCTTCTCTGTATCTTCCTCAGTCAATTTGTAGTAAGACTGCAACTCCTCCTTGTTTTCGTCCCCACGCGTGGTGATATATATGAAGTGTCGATCTGCGTGGAACTTCACAAGTGGCTTGAACCTATGGATTTTATTCAACATCATTCGGGGGGAGGATTCAATGGCGCGTGTGAGTTCTAGGTAGTAGGTGTGGAAGACAACATTCGAATACCATTGCTTCGCCATATCACTTGTATACCACAAGGTGGTGAACCTTGCGGCCAGTGGTTCTGATGGCTCAACTTCTGGGAATGTGGCTCCCTTTGGCATCTCCCAAGCGACAAATGCTATAAGAATGAGTAACCAGGTGAAGTAGAATTCATAGCCTTGGTCCTGCGCTTTGTGGTAGTCCTTCTCCAACTCAATGATGAGGTAGCTCGCGCAACTCATCTACATCCATTCAACGCACTTCCCCGTGAGTTCGACTATGAACCCTGTGACCTGCATTGGTTTGTTCTTCCTAACAAGCTTGTCAACGATCAGTTCACAAGCTAGGCGCACTGCGCCATCTTGGATGTAGGATACCTTGTAGCCTCGCTTCCCCTTCTCCACATCGTCGTAGGTTTCCTTTATATGCTGCGCCAAAGTGTGATCTGCAGCCTTCCCTAGATAGAACTAGTGAGGGTCTGGTCCCTGCACGCTCAATCCAGTGATCATGTGGATCAACACTGGATCCACAGTCACACGCCTGTCTAACTAGAGATAACCTCCATGGTGGCACGATAGGAGGAGTTTAACTCATGATTTAACCTCCTGATGTCTACCAAAGTGGGATATCTTCATGACGTTGAGGATGGTGGACCTCACGATATCCTTGATCCATACCTGGGGGACTATATTCAGCTTCTTCCTAGTCATCTTTGTCAAGTACCTATGTGGTGCGAGCAGTGCATAATTCTTCCTATATCCTAGGTTAAATTTGATGATCTTAAGATTAGGGATCAGTCCTAGCTGCAGTCCAACTACGTGTATCCCCTTCAGGAGGTACGCAGTAATGAGCGTGTACTAGAAGTCACACAGGATGTTGTCATGACTAACTACACCATCCAGAGGTGGGATGTAGTCGGGCAAGACCGACGGTCTCAGCTTCACGTTCACTAGGTCATCGTGGTGCTTTCTTCTCTTCTCTGTCGCAGTTCAGGATGGCCCAGATCGATGTCCAACCAAGGGGGATTCTTGAAATCCTCAGGTCGATCAGGCTTATATGCCCACAACCATAAATTTCTCATCCATAAGGTTTATTAGGATCTCCCCCACAGACTTCTCTACTGCGCTAAGGTTGCCCGACATGCACGCTCATGATCAAATATCTCGGGTAGGTGAACAGATACTCAAGGTAAGCAATGGGTGGAAAGGTCTCAAAATCACAACACGATAATAATCAATTCTTTGTTAGCTCATATAATCATAGTTTTCAAAAAGTGGTCCCGCTGAGGCATTTGACAGATTAAATAGGCAATGGCATAACAGATTCCTCCAATAGGTCGAAATGCCTTAATCAATACAATTCCATACGTTATGGCACGGTCTCAACAGTCTCATGGTGATATTTTCCACAATAACCATGTTTCTAACCATTCTGGAGCGTCATTCGAACGGTTGGGATGCCTCTAATGGTCATATAGCGTCATCATGGAAAAGTGTCATTCTGCATTTTTCTGTTATTCCGGTGATCAATTTCTGTAAGCCTACTTCCTGGTAAGTCTTCACTGGAACCTCCTGTAGTCTTTCTAACTTTGATTTCTTCTTACTGATCTTTCTGGCCTTCTTCCGTATGATCTAAGTTTTTGGATTCCTCTTTCCATTTGTATTCTTATCTTCTCTTAGAATAGTAGCTTTGCATTGCTGATGTTCTCTCAAAAGTTTCACATGCGATATATCTTCTCTTACTACTTCTGGGGTAGGTTCTCTTCTCTCCTTCCTGGATAGGTTCTTTAAGCCTTATTGTGTTCTTTCAACATAGACAACTACGTCTCTAGCCATCAGTTGCTTTGACTTGTCCTCTTGTTCTTGTACTAGTCTCTCTATTTTCTTGGCTATGAAGTCCCTTAATTCTTACTTTTTCTGTTCTGTGGATTCCTCTTCTTCCTTCCTCCGGATATAATCTTCCTCAATCCAAGTTTTTCCTAATGAAAGTGCAAAAGGAGCATTGTTCTCAACAAACTTAATGGCCTCAAATTCTTCTTCAATCGATGCTCCATGAGAAATCATAGGTACATGAGTAAGTCTTCCACATAGGGTTATCATCTTTCCTTTAAACAAGCATATCCCTCCTAATGAAGGAATCATAGCAGGCTTTCCCAAAATTTCGCAAGTACTTTTTGGCATAATGTTCACTTGTGTTTCCTCATCCAAGACATAGTCTATGTCGAAGTCTCCTATTCTTGTTTCTATGCACTGCTTTTCTTTTAAGATCTCTGGTAAACTGATGTCTACGTTATCATTCAATGTTTCTTTCAGTTGTACTAACATATTCTATGATTCTGTCTGATTCTCTAACATATCCTTAGTTTCTTAACCTTCTTCATGGTTTTCTTGTCTCAAGTTCATATTTTCAACTTTTTCAATCATTCTAGGGCAATCCAAGACCTCATGACCAACAACTTTACAACAAATACAAATAGGACCCATGCCAGGGCATTCTTTAGCAAGATGTCTCGGTCTTCTGTAGTTATAACACAGTGTCAATCCTGTCTTTCTCTTAAATGATCCCCAACCTTTCCTAAACTTCGAACTAGGATCACATTGATGGACCTGCAATCTGAAAAAATTCTTTCTAGGGTCCTGCATCCACTTGTCAGTCCAAAAATTCTTTTTATGCATAGGAATAACATATCTTTCACTATTTCTATCAAATCTATTCAGATCAAATATTCTTTCTTCTAACTATGCCCTAGTTTTGAGACTAGGACGAAATCTATCAAACATACCTAGATCCATACTTTCAAAGAAAAAATTTCCACTTATCTTACCTTTACCAGAGCACAAAGCTTTAAGATATTACCTCTTTCTTTAGATTGAGCTTCCTTATCTTAGCACAGAGCTTCACAAGTCAAGTAGAGTACTTCACACTACAACAATAGATCTACACACAAATATTTCTCTTTTCTTCAGTTCCCAACAATCACAGTTTCAGTCCTGGCAACAGAACCATTTATTGGCATAGGGGAAGACCCAGGTTTCAACGCTTCAACAATGTATAACAAAACCTTAACTATCGGCCCTTTTGGCAACACCTGCGAAGAAAATGAAGTCTCACCCGAGGTAGAGGCAGGGGGGGTTCCAGGACTCAAGTGTCTACAACCTAGTTGGGACACAGATCTGTGATCACAATACTTAACAAAGCACTTAGAAATTAACATTCATTAGTCTTTAACCCTTATTCACATTGCAGTTCAAACCCTATCATGCATATAGATCAAGAAAATAAGTACATAAACACCATAAATATCATTGCACAAAGCACAATTGTTGGAATATTGGTTTTTGTCATTGATGTCAACCCTAGTTATGGGTTTTGGACTGCAAGATTGATGAAGGTATTTAGACATGAAGGAAAATGCACATGTAGATACAAGACCCATGGATGGATAATATACATCATGTTGTTTCTAATGGTATGTGGCACGTCACATGGATTCTCATGGTTGAGGAGAAATGAATTTTTGAAGATGACAAAGTGAATTGAAGAAGGAAGTACATGTAGGCCCTGAAGATAAATAAAGAAAATAATTACAAAATAAGAAATTGCCAGGTCGGCCCTAATGTTAAAAGGCAGTGACATAAATGGTATAAATAAATATCATTATACATTCATTTGATACACAATTTGAATTTAAGAGGAAATCAGAAGTAAAGAAGGCCGTATTTCAAGGGAGGATGAACCCTTTTGGTGATGTGTTCTAAGGTATGTTATTTTCAGGTCATCTTACCATTTTTGCTATAAATTTTTTTCTAGAATGCTTCAGATGGTGAAATTTCTATGGTATTGAGAAGACATATCAATGTACATGTGGTAAAAATTTCAGCTCTTGATTCGCTATAATTATGGAGATAAACTCTGTGGAAGATAGGGTTTGTGACTAGTCCTGAAGCTAGTCAATAAACATGTGTTCCAGATAAAACAATCATAACTTATTCATAGAGAATCAAAATGATGTGGGACGAATTTCATTGGAAATATTACGAAATATAGTTTCTTGTGTGCAATTTTAAGAATCTGATGCTAAATATTGAGTGCGGGGAATTCTGTACAAGTTCGGTCTCCTGAATAAACCTGAATTGAACAAGGTCTACCATTCTCTCTATAACTTCTTTTTGGGGAGGATTCAAGGAGTGAAAATTGGAGAAGTTTCAGAGAATACATTGAGTAATATTATCTATAGGATCAGAGTCCTCCAAGAATTGAATAATTGCATAAATTGAAGAAGTCTCAGAAAGCATTATCAAGTTCTATGTGATGATTGGTTGATGGTGATGATTTAATGTAAAGTTTTATTATCTCTCATATATTCTTGGGAGGAAGAAAGGGGCAAGGATGGAGAGTTCAAATATCTCTTGATATTGGAGGATTGTATCTTCCTCTTGGAGGTTTATCCCTCCCTTTACATTTGGAAGTTGTAGCTACCTTTGGAAGTCATTACTTCCCTTGAACAATAACTATTGATTATTTCTCATATATTGTGCATGGTGTATTGTGGTGTATTGGTGTAACTCTTAAACTATTGTTCATTGCTCATTGGATATAATAGAATGGTTTAAGTATAAGTTGAAAAAGGTTTTAAATTGTACTTGATACTTATTCACCCCCTCTCAGTATCAACAATTGGTATCAGAGCGGGTTACCTTCAATACAGTTTAACCATTGGAAAGAAGATCCTAAGAAGAAATGGAAGACAAAATTACAAATGGGATTCCACCATTTGATGGAAGCAATTTTGAATACTGGAGTAATAGAATGGAAACTTACTTGAAATATCTTTGGGCAGATGTTCGGTTCTCAGTTGCTTCAGGATACAATGCTTTGAAGAACCAAAGACTGCATCTCAAAAGGAAGAAAAAAGGAACAACAAATTGGCAATAGATACCATCCTGGATAGATTGACAGATTCAGGGAAATCCAATGTGGGATCATGTGCATCATCAAAAGAGATTTGGGACAAGCTACAAGACATTTATGTAAGGGAAGAAGAAGAAGAAGAAGAAGAAGAAGTTGAAGCAAATTACAACATCTCATATTTCAAAGAAGAAAATAGAGGTCAGTTCTTTTGCTTTAATTGTGAAGGAGTAGGTCATGTTGAATTTGAATGTCCTCATCCAAGGATTGA
>ML778905.1:174219-203476 GCA_009831015.1 Picea engelmannii | reverse complement strand
TATTTATATGGTGGTATTTGTAAAGTTGACCCCTAGTGTTTATAAAGTGGTTTTAACCACTCCTAGAAGAATTCATCCCTCCTAAGTGAAGAGACATAACCCTAGCACCTCCTCAACTAGTATTTATATGTGAGGATGGTGCCTCACTTACACACTCTCATACTCACTCATCTAGTGCACATATCTTGAAGGCAGTTGTAGTTGCTAGAGGAAGGAGAAGAGAGGTGCATGCTCAGTCTTGGTGTATTCTTGGTGTTTTGGTCTTAGTCTTGGCATTGTATTGAGAATCTATTATTGAGGAATTTTTGTTGGGTTTTCTCCCCCATGCGGGTTTCCCAGGATAAATGTTGTGTACCTTGTGAATTTGTTTCTTTCAGTGATCCTCTTTATGATGTTGTTTTAGAAACGCATTGAATGCACATGTAATTTGGAAATAACCTAATAGCAGCATTAAAACTTAACACATTCTAGCACAGTAGAGAAGAGATTTCCAGAGCTAGTAGAATTGGAAGAAGACCATTTTATCACAATATTTCATCATCAAGTTTAGAAAGCAGGAGAGAAATCCTTACATGACTGACACATTAAACAAAAGAAGTTCCATACAGGAGACTTAGTTTTGCTTTACGACAAAAAGTTTTTTCAACACCATGGGAAGTTTCAAATGCATTAGTTGGGTCCATATGTGACCAGATTTGTGACATAAGAAAGTGTTTTTCAATTGGAGAAACTAAATGGGGAAGTCGTGGAAGGACTGGTTAACAAAAGTAGGCTGAAATTGTATAAGGACAACCATGCTTCCATGCACTAGTATGAGTGCATAAAATGTGTACTATAGTATATGTATTATAGTGTATTATAGAAGAAAAAGAAAAAGAAAAGAAGAAAAGTTATAAAAGAGTTTGCGTTAAGAGACAAAAGGTTGAATTCATGCATAAGGTATTTATCAAAAAGTTAAACTAGCAAGGAGGTAATCAAAAAATGTCACAGATATGTAGAAAGAGGAAGGAATTGTGCGTCGGAAGGAGGATAGAACTATGACAAAGATATTCATAGAGAGTGGGAAAATAATAAAGAACATAAATGAAGAGACAAGCATTAAAGAGAAAACATGACAACGAGGTAGTGGAGATGCATGGTCATAAATGAAAAATGACAAGAGGATTTTGACAGGATATAAAATCTAGCGTATGATCCACTAGTGGATACAAAGTAAATGAAGAGTTAGGGAAAGAGTTGAATGTGAATGAAAGTGGATTAAACTACAAGTTTGGGTGAGAAGAAGAGTGGAAACAATTGTCTATAGGCTATAAAAGAAAATGAGGGGTTGATAGGAAAAGGTTATTATTGTTCGAGCATTAAGAGAGACAGAAACAATCGAACAAGTTAGAAAGAGACGAGAAAGTAAGTTGCAAACGTAAGTTGGTTGCAGAAGAGCAATAGAGCCATCGAATACAAGAGAAGAATAAACACAATAGAAGAAACAATGCACCAAGAAAACATCGATACCGGTGTTTGTTTTAGTTCAAAAATGCCTTACCTATCCATACAACAAATTGGCCTTTCCACTTACATACTTTGCCAAAATACTATTGAGGTTTCTTCTTAAAAAAATATTTTTTGGATAGTGTACGCGTCATGTTGCACTAATAGCCCACGTACATACACATGTTGCATGTTATTTAGCCCATGAACATACACGATCTGCATACTAGTTAGCCCGCGTTTACCTCCAAAAATTGCAAAAAATATAAAATTGCAAGGAATTCAACGGAGTTTATGGGGTATCGAGGGTTTCCTAACCATTTTTATGAACCAAATAACCATATTTTTCTGATATAAAAAGAGGTCCTGGGGTGTCATTTGACAAGAAAAGAAAGAGAATAAGAAAACTCTGCCAAAATCCCTTCCCCTTCTTAGCCCACGTTTTGCATCATATTCTGATTTTTGGCCTCAACCTTCCCCTCCAACCCTTTCTCCTTTCCCAAGTGGTAATTTGGTTGTGATAAGAAAGCATGGGATTGATGCACTTGGAGCCATGATAGAGGAGACCAAACCAGGTTCATGGAGCGATTGCTGACAAAGGTTGTAATCATTTTTGTCTTGAAACTTAATAAAAGAGTTCATCCTTGTCCCAAAATATTATATTTGTATGATTTTATTTATTTATGCATTTATGTCTATATCTAAACCTTGAAAGTGAAAAGTAAAGAGTGCATGTGTTGTAGCATTGTTTTCCTAATCTTTTGCAAGTAATCTTTGGGAGGAGACCCACAATCTAGGAGGTTGCAAGAAGCAAAAGAGGTATGCACCAATCGTAAGGACTAAAGGTGGACCCATTGACTCTCTTTATTCTATCTCAACATTTCGTTTAGATATTTTTTGGGTAGTTTAAGGGTAGAACAATATTTTAATAGAATTCAACGCTCTTCCTGTACCTAGACCCAGTGTAGGGGGATTTTCCCCATAGCAGAATCAACGACTCCACTGGGGAATCTATTTAGGGTCTTAGTGGGAGATCTTGGTTATATTTGATTTTTAGTTTCTTTTTGAGTTTTCTGAGTTTTCTAAGTTAGGTTGGGTCTCTGGTCACCATCCAGGGGCCTACCAACCTCCCTTTCCCAAGTTGTATGTCCAAACTTTTCTGTTCTTTTTTAAAATTTACATAGGTGTATGTGCCTTGTTCTCTATACAACACGTGTACATACATGATCTAAATTATATACATCCCCTGTACATACATAGGTTGGTCATGCACAACACGCGTCTCTGTTGTTTTGGAGTTTTTTTCAAAATATTTTACTTTTCCTACAGGAGACTTGTGGATCCCATGTCTTCTTGAGTTCCAGAACCTTCTATTGTTTTGGGTTTAGATAGTTTGCAGGATCATATTGTTTATGAAATTAAATAAAAAAAATTAAAAATAAATAAAAAATAAAAAAATAAAAAAAAATTATTGTCTCTTTGTGTTTCCAAGCATTTTTGGCTTATTTTTAGCATCTTTTGTTAGTTCTGCTTTGATTGGAAGAAAAAAAAAAACTAGTTTTTTAGTTCTCTTTCATTATTTGCATTGTTATTTGAAAAAGAAAAAGAAATTAGCATAGGGTTGTGTTTTCTTCTCATCTTGAAATCATTTTAAAAGAAAAATAAGATAGAAAATCCTTTCATTTTCTCTTTTGTTTCACTCGAAAGTTGCATTGTGCATTTTGCATGGAAAGGAGAAAATATTGCATCTTTTTGTTTGAAGGATTGTTCATGCTTTTTGCTTGAAGCTATTTTTAATTTGTAGAATTAGTGTAAATTCTTCTTTTCCAATGTTTTAATAAGTTTTATTTTTGCAAGAGTCTCAAACATGAACATAAGTTGCACTTCCATTCCTTGAGTAAGAAAAGCCCCTAAAATGAACGTGCTAATCTAAAATATATTAGTAACACTTTTTCTAGGGTTCACCAATAGCTTAGGCTAGGGACTTGGATTAGGTGTGGACAGGTAAAATCTCCAAGGCCAACCAAAACTTAACTTATGTGTATGTGCTAGGGTGTGAAAAATATACCTTCTAATTACTCAATCCGGGAAGCTCCTCTCACACATGAGTCAAACACAAGGCTTCCTGGAGGAAGGTGATGGAGATATCCACTCCTAATCATGACAAAGTGTTTGGGAGAGTGTGTATTGGGGGTGAATCATGTAGTGTTATTGGCCTGAATTGTGTCAAAACTATGAGACACTTGGATCCGTCCAAGGTACTCTAACAATGATTCTCAACCTGTTGCAATTTAGGCCTTGCGAGGATCTTCGGACTTAGTTACCCTGCCCATACACTTGCTTGGATGTCGATTGTGCCCCCCCAGTTTCCATTATATAGTTTTCCACATAGGTGACTGCGAGGGGTGTATCGCGGTACCTGAGGTAGACTCTGTACTCTATAGGCGACACTCGAAGGGACCGTTGTTCATAGGTATGTGTAACTTCTTCTCCTAGCCAGTCCTTTTCCTTTGTGAATGATTTGGACGATCATGACTTCATCTCCCTGGGTTAGAAGCATTTAGAAGGGTAGCTTGTTTGGTTTGTATCTTTTTAGGTTTTTCTTCTTAGTGGTGTGCTCCATGCCCCCTAGTTTTCCATAGTGATTTAGTCAGTCATTGTTTTGGGTCTCTAACCTAAGTTGGTAGACCGCCCACTCCGCCGATCGTGAGGAATTTTTGGTCTTTCTCTTAGAAATGTGGAGCCACCTCTTTATAGGCATTTTTTTTATACCATTGGTTCACTTGAGTTAGTGTGTGGGACTTTTACGAACTTGAAAGATCCTACAAGGGAAGAACCTATTCATAAGATATTCATGGAAAAATTTACTGACGATACCAACCAAGGAACCCCTTCGCAAGGGGATTATTTTTCTTTTCTCTTCTTTGAAAACATTCTTATCCCTTTGATGGCCACTTTGTACATTCCTGGGTTGAATGTGGGACTACCAGTTTGGTTGCATACCATTCCAAATGTCTCGAATTATATTGATGCTTCTCAGTCAAGCACCTTATGTCATGGGCATCATGTTGATGTTCCTTCATCAACAAAGTCTTATCCTCCTCCTTCTACCTTCTCTGGTGAAAGTATAGCTACTAGTAACCATAAGTCTAAATGAAATAGAAAGAGGAAGAATAGGAAGGATAAATCACCAACCTATGTGAGTCATGTTGGAGATAGGTTGTCAACCTCTGCAAGTAATGTTGAAAACCAAAACCTAGCCTCTGCAAGTCATGTTGCGGGAAAACAAACAACCTCTGTGAGTCATGTTGAAGACAAGCAACCAACCATTTCTAGTCATGTTGGGAGCTTTGATTATGTTCAAAAACCTAGACGGATAGGACATAAGCCTAAGTTCCCTTGTAAGCTTTGCAAGTGAGATCAACTTACTCATTTATGCCTTGTCCTTCCAGAGGCACAAATATTGTGGTACATATCTACAAGATCTTATAATTCTGATTCTTTTGAGGTTTCCTCACAACCTATTTAGCTAGTGGTTGAGAAAGTGGTCATGCCGATGCAATCTTCAACCAATCCTAGTCCTTTTTGGTGGGGTGATGTGCCTTCATACCATGTTGTCTTGTAGCCTATTCAACCAATGGTTGAGAAAGTCGTCATGCCGATGAAATCTTCGGTTGATCCCATTCCTTGTTTGGTGGGTGATGCGCCTTTATACCATGTTGTCTCGTAGCCTATTGAACCAGTGATTGAGGAAGTGGTCATGCCGATGCAATCTTTAGTTGATCCCACTCTTCTCTTGGAGAGTGTTGAGTCTACCAAAGCAGTCACGCCAATGAAATCTTCAGTTGATCTCACTCTTCTCTTGGAGAGTTTTGAGTCTACAAAAGTGCTCAGGTCGATGCAATCTTTGACTGATCCCACTCTTTTGATGGGGAGTGATGTGTCTATCGACTATGTTTTTAGCATTTCCAGTTTAATACTGTCAGAACAAGGCGACATTCCACTCACTTCAAGCACACCCCCTCCAAGTCCTAGGATGGTTTCCTTTGATTGGAATGACCTTGTTGAGCCTTTCCTTTCTTCTTCTTCACATTTTCAAATAAAAGTTGAAGTTAATTCAAAAAACAGTTATCTATGTATTGTGGATGAAGGAGCCACTGCAAGTATTTAATCCTCCTCGACTTGGAAAGATTCGGGTTCTCCCAAGCTTATGTTTGCTTCACATAAGTTGTTGGATTTTGAAAGACGTCCTAGTGAATATTTTGGGATTCATCCTCATTTTCCTATATTTTTAGGTGGGAAGACTGTCCTTGTCAATGTTATAGTGGTGTAAGGCCTGTTAGATTTCAATATGCTTCTTGGGCATGATTATGTATATGTTATGAATGTTGTGGTGTTTACGCATTTTCGGGTGAAGCATTTCCCTAATAATGGAATCATTGTCACTATCGACCAATTGGCATATGATAATCACCATCCTAATTCAGTGTTAGTTCATGATTCCCCTTTATATGTTCCTAGTATTCATGTAGACTCTACCCCACCACAGGTAAATTATGTGGAATATTATCCTCAATGTTCAATTGCTCCTGAGCATGAACTTATTCACTCATGTTTTCCTTCTCGAGACTTGGTCTCAACAATTGATCCATTGGTTTATCCAATGGGGGCATGGGAGCCCTTGCATCCCCCTCTTGGTCTGAGCGATATTGAGTTTCCCTTTAAGTCTGATCTCATTGTTTGTAGATCCTCAAGACTTTGTGCTTGTGATTATTCACTGATAGACTATGTCGGTCCTAACCAGAACGTCCATCATAATATGGAATATGGTTAGTTTAATTCTCCCTTTGGGACTATCGACCCTCCTCATTCGTGTGATTTCTCAGATTTTGAATTGCCTTCAGATGAGGCTATCCTTCAATCCATGACTAAGGTCTTTATACGGTGGGAAGAATTACACCGTGGTTTATGTTTTTTTCCCTTTTGGGAGACTTTTCAGGTTGACTACTGAAGAAACTTTTGGTCAGAGCCTAGTAGCGGGATCTACCTTAAATACTACCATGCATGCGTTGTAAGGTTGTGTGGTACCTTGTAGATATTGTATAGTCCAGGTTTGTTGTTTTCAAGTTTTGTATTCAATAACACCTCTTATTTTTTGAACTTTCTATCTATATTGGATCTTTTAACTTTTGGATGAGTGTTATTGGCCTTATATCCAGGATCTTGGAGACATTTTTTATTTGACATTTGTTCATCGTATCAATCCGTTTTGACAAGGATTGACCTCAAAACTGGAATATAGGTTAGGTTTTTCCCTACTTTAATTTTTGCATTATCCATTTCCTAGTTCATTTTGCCTTAGGATCGACCCCACTGAATTGCGACACTAACCTTCCTTGATGAACAATGTGTCGTACTTTATGTGGTAGAGCCTTCCTTCCATGGGAATCCTAGTTAGAGCCTTGTTTTACATTTGGTTCCCATGTTGAAGTACTTCATAGGCACAAGATTCCTTGTAGTCCCGCCATGACTTAGTGTTGAAGCCCCATCTTCATTTTTTCTGGCTCTTACCCAAGGGACTCCCCAAGGGCATGGTTTGTTTTCTATCAATCTTGTTTAAACTTTAAAAGCAACATCCGACGAGAGATTATTTATTCTTTTCGGTCTCATTTGGATTACTTAAGAAAATAAGCCCCCTAGAGTCTTATTTAATCCCTTTTTAGACTCTCTAAAAATTAAAATATTGTTGAGCGATCTTGTTGTCCTTCACACTTGCCAAACTCAAATTTGAAGGAACATCTGTCTGGAAGTATTTTAGCCCATTTTTGGTCAGAACAATTAATTTAGGAATAAAGGTATGCCCTAGGAGATTCAGTTCACTAGGAGAGTATTCTTTGGTGTAAGTTTAACCATTTTTTGGGTCTGAGGGACTAAATTTTCAAAAAAGGGACATTCTCCTTGGTTTTGGTTTATATCTTTTTCAGGCCTTGGAGATTACTTACGACAAAGGAACCCCCTCAGATTCCATAGTTAATCTATTTGAAGACTCCCTAAATATGAAAAGATTGTCGAGTGACCTTGTTCCTTTCCAAATTGTTAATTGGTCCAGAAGGAATATCTATTTGGCATAAGTTTAACCATTTTTCCAGCTAATAGATTATCCAGGAAAAAGGTATGCCTCATGAGACCTGTCTTGCCGGGAGAGTTCTCCTAAATTATATTTTATACGTTTTCGGGCTAAGGAGACTAAAATCAGAAAAAGGTTATGATTCCATAGTTAAGCTCTTTTCAGACTCCTTAAAATTGAAAAGATATCCGAGTGATCTTGTCTCAATCACACTCATTAAAATGGTATTGAAGAGACATCCTTTCGATATAAGTTTAACCCTTTTTCGAACCGACTAGACTAATTACAAAAAATGAACACTCTAGAGTCTTCTTTTAGTGTTTTTCAGACTCTCTAAACATGAAAAACCACAGATCTTACCTTCTCTAGGATCATAAAAATTCACATCGAAGGAGTATTATTGTGTCATACTTCATCGCATCACATGTCTCATCCTTGTGTCTTTGTCCTAATGTCGGATTCAAGTTTATATTAACTGAACCTTCAAAGCATTCTTTAAATGCAAGCCTTGCAACACTTTTTTCCCTTGCGATATGACACCTTGACCCATGGAGGAATTTTCCCGAGTGTCCTTATCCTACACATGTCTACTTGCACTGAGCATCAGTATGTTCCATGTGCTTGGAACTAGTTTTCTTTCTCGCGAAACTCGTTCCTCTTTTGTAATGTAGCATTATTTTATTCTTTTTCAAGCTCGTTAAAACTTTGAAAAAGAAAAAAAAATCAAATATTCGAAAAAGAGGGGATGGGATATACATTCTTTTTTTTCGACAACAAGATAGTCGCCCTTGGAAAAATCACATCCTTATGTTTGTTCTCCAAGCACTAGGATCAAGTATGACCTTAGGAAGTTGTTATCGTTACATAGATTTGTGTCCATCCTCCTTTGTTTGGTTACTCTTCCAAACATATGGAGAGTTTATGGTGCTTCTTGTATCACAGACTTATGTCGATATTACGTTGCCTAAGTCTCATTATTTTTTTTTGCCTTTGTCCAAAGGAAGCTTTATCCAACCTGATTCGACCATTCTGCAATTTATCTCTTGACTTTCATGAGTCATCCATCCTAAGAGTCCATTCAAGTTCGGATTCAAAATCAATGAAGTTATGCACCTGGTGATCTAGATCCTCTAGTATTTCCCTGATGGCATGTCGAAGACCTCAGGATAGTGATTCTTACACTCCTATTTTACTCCTACCTGAGCTTTTGAATATCTTGAAGTTGTTTCTCGAGCCATGAAGTCCTCATATATAGCCACATGCATTGATGCTTCTTGAAGATGCATATTATATTGTACTTGTATATCATCAAATGATCTTGAGATGTAGATTTGTTGTGTATTGTTCACAGCTGCAATTTATATGGACATTTACATTTTGACTAGTAGTCATATGTGACATGGATCTGCAGTGTACTTGATTTGTATCCATGCTTAGTTTATCCTGAGCATGGGTATTCCCACCTTAGAGAGATTATTATTACTTTTGCAAATGGTACGCTCACGAACACTTGTCTTGGGCTCACTCAACTTCGTTCCTTCCCACTGTGTAAAGATATTGTAATTTATTTCGGCCATCAATTGCTCTTCTGACCTCACACATTAGGGGAAATCTGTTATAGTCCAAAAATGACTTACCTATGCATACAAGAAATTGGCCTTTCCACTTACATACTTTTCCAAAATACTGTTGAGGTTGCTTCTTAAAAAACTAATTTTTGGATAGTGTACACGTCTTGTTGCACTAATATCCCACATACACATGCATGTTTCATGCTATTTATCCCGTGTACATACACAATTTTCATACTAGTTAGACCGTGTTTATCTCCAAAAATTGCAAAAAACATAAAATTGCAAGGAATTCGACAAATTTTAAAGGCTATCGAGGGGTTCCTAACCATCTTACCCATTG
Organism: Picea engelmannii; assembly: GCA_009831015.1. Classification (NCBI taxonomy): domain Eukaryota; kingdom Viridiplantae; phylum Streptophyta; class Pinopsida; order Pinales; family Pinaceae; genus Picea; species Picea engelmannii. The sequence goes on along the minus strand of ML778905.1, from coordinate 193,950 downwards.
TATCCCATCCCCAAACCGAATAACCATATTTTTCTTATATTAAAAGAGGTCTTGGGGTGTCATTTGACAAGACAAGCAAGAGAATAAGAAAACTCTACAAAAATCCCTTCCCCTTCTTATCCCAAGTTTTACATCCTATTTTGAGTTTTGGCCTCATCCTTCCCCTCCAGCCCTTTCTCCTTATACAACCCTTTCTCATTTCCCAAGTGGTAATTTGGTTGTGGGAAGAAAGTGTGGGATTTATGCACTTGGAGCCATGATAGAGCAGCCCAGACTTGGTTCATGGAGTGATTACTGACAAAGGTTGTAATCATTTTTGTCTTGAAACTTAATAAATGAGTTCGTCCTTGTCCCAAAATATTATATTTTTATGCTTCTATTGATTTATTCATTTATGTCTATATATATACATTGAAAGTGATAAGTAGAGAGTGCATGTGTTTTAGCATTGTTTTCCTAAGATTTTGCAGGTCAGCTTTGGGAGGAGACCTGCAATCTAGGAGGTTGCAAGAAGCGAAAGAGGTTTGCACCAACTGCAAGGACTAAAGGTGCACCCATTGACTCTTTTTCTTCTATCTTGTCATTTACTTTAGATAGTTTTGGGGTAGTTTAAGGGTAGAACAGTCTTTTAAGGGAAGTCAACGCTATACCTGTACCTAGACCCAGTATAAGGGGACTTTCCCCATAACAGTGTTCAAGGAAACCCTAGGAGCGTCAATGTTAGGGCCAAGCCAAGTTAAATTTCTAAAGGATTATGTGCCACCAAGGAATCTGATAATGAATTAGGTTAAGCTAGCAAAGGAATCAAAATATGAACTTTTCAAACCAGAGATCCCACCAGGGGTAATCATCGAAGGAGTCATAAAAACAACAAAGAAGTGTACAAGAGGAGTGTAGAGAGAGATGGGAAACAAGAACCTTGGTATTGAAACATTTATGATACTTTAGAAGAAAGAAACCCATCAGCCCAGATTAAAGGAGAAAATTAAAACACATGAAGGAGTTCCATGCTTAATTGATGTAATTATTTTTCAGGAAGAATGCCTTAAGTTAGAATTTACGGCACAAAATTCCAAAGAGACATTGACATGGGAAGAATATGCAAGAGATACATTCCATAAGTTCATGGAGATGTGGAAGAAGGCTTGAAGTGGCTCAGGATGAGCTAGAGGTGAGTCTTTGGGGCCTATTGGAGAAGGACATGTTGGTACTAGTTTTTGGAATCACACTAGAGAAAACCACATGACAAGTCAGTTGAGGAGAAGCGTGTGTAGAAGAAAGGAAGATAGTTAGTGATTTTTCAAGAGTAGCGCACGTGAAAGGAGGCAATTAGTTATAAGCAGTTAGAAATTTTGGTCCATTTTGTAATGGGCTAAGCCCTAATTTAAATGTATAAATATGTATAGGTTTTTTGGGTAGAAAGTAAGTTTGAAATTGGAGAGTATGTTATGGATGAGTAAGTTTTGAGCTAAGTGTGCACTATATGCGTGAACAACAAGGGAATATTGGGTAGAACTGAATTGTCATGTATCATCACACTACACACATTTTGTAAGAGATGATACTGAATGATAATACAAAATTCCTGCCATTGTGGACATAGCACATGTTGGGTGAACCACGTTAAAAGATGGTGTCTCTATGTGATGATCTGGTGTGTTTATTTACTGTTATGTTTATTGCACACATGCAATGCATGAATGGTTAATATGAATATGATATATGTTTTTATGGTTCTTCACACATAAGATAAAGGATAATGAATGAATGCTAAGTTGAATGGATATGATGAATTCCTCCCTTCCCCTCTTGACTGCGGAAACCTAGTTCTTGTAGTCCCCATTGGTACCTCGGGTGAGACTTCACCTACTTGCGGGTGATGCCAAAAGGGCGAGTATCTTTAGGGTTTTGTTGGTGAATTAATGTTGAACCTTGGGTTTTCCCATAACCCTATACCCATAACTCATTCAACTCTCAATGACTAATCCATGTAAATCCTCTTGATTTTCCACCTCTTTTTCCCTTCAATTTGGACTTCTTATCCTTGTTTTTCATATCCTTGTATGCTTTATGCCTTTTTGTTATTTTTACCCATAATAAACAATAATTAGTGGTGGGATTAGATCAAAAAATGGATTTGTACAAACCAATCCTTTATTTTCCCAAAATGACATGTTAAGGACAAAATATATGTCTTAGAAAGGAAAGTGCCACCTAAGCTTACACCTTTTCATATCTTTTTCATTTGATTTGAGGTGAAGTTATGGTGACTTTTCCATTTCCTCCATTCAATCAATTAGTTGAGTACCCTTCTTAGGCATTTGGTTGTTCAACTATGCACTCATACACAAATATATACACTACTAGATGTGCATTCTACCTTCTAATCAAGTACTTAGATTTTCTCATGTAATTCATTAGTAAAAACACACACTAGTGATTGTGAAAGTTCTCTTTCTATTTTTCATTTAGGATATTGCATATGGATTACTCAAGAAGTAGTGATCCTACCTTTCCCATTGATCAACCACTCCTGTAGTTTTTCATCTATTCTCACACCTTTCATGTCTAAGACTAAAAAAATTTGTCGAATGGACTCCCCCATATCTTTAGTATATATTATATTAGTGTTTATTTTCATGGTGATTATTTGATGTTAATTTTATAGTTATTAATACATGTGTTGTTTGCTTTTCTTGTTCATCACAACATAATATCAATATTGAAATCATAAGTACCCACATCGATCTCATATACTTTACTAGATCATTGTACTATGTTCATGTGCCTACACTATAAAACATGTTTTTTTATCCCAAATCGACAAGCAATATCTTGTCTACTAGTCACATGCATATTGGGTCTATAATAAGTTGAACCAACTAGTTGGGCATATCACAACATGGAAAAAAATATGATCACCTCCCTTCATAGGGATACCATTTCCATTTCTTTAGCTAGTTTCACTGTTACTTTTTTTGGTTGAAAAATACATCTTATATTTACAAAAGAATATTTACAAAGTTTAGTACAAAATATGGAAGGACATATATAGTGAAAATCATAACCTCTTCCTTAATGTAATGAGGGTAAAAATAAAATCAAATTACTCACCTGGGTTCAATGGTTGGGAATATTTAATCAAAAGAGAACCCTTAGCTAGGATATGATGGTGAACCTCATCCCACCATAGACAACAAAAAGAGGACATAGAACTCACCTCATGATAAAAAACTATCTTGGACCTGATTTTCCCTTTAGATTGATGACGACGATGATGAGGAGGAGGAGTAGGATGCATACAATGTTGATTACCATGATCGTGACATCGACAATGTTAATTATGATGAAACAATGATGACGACGACGACGACGATGATGATGACAATGAAAATGGTGACGACTGTGATGACAATGACAATGATGACCATGATGATGATGATGAGGAATAGGATGTCAACAATGTTGAATACTGGTGGTGACAATGATGATGAGGACATCGATGAGGAAAATGATCATGACGATGACGATGACGACGATGATGATCATGACAATGATGATGATGATGATGATGATGAAGATAATTATGATCATGGTGATGACTATGATGACAATGAAAATATTGATGACGATGATGGTGATGATGATGATGAGTAGGACACCAACAATGTTGATTACAATAACCGTGACAACGACAATGTTAATTGTGCTAAAAACAATGACTATGATGATGACGAAGACAATGATGATTATGATGATGACAATGACAATGATGACGACTATGATGAAAATGATGATTATGAGGATTAGGATATCAACAATGTTGATTATTGGTGGTGACAAGGACGATGAGGATGACGATGAGGAAAATGATCACAATGATGATGATGATGACGATATGAATTTGATCATGAAAATGGTAATGAGGATGATAATGAAAATGACGATGATGATGGCAATTGTGACAATGGTGATAATGATTATGATGATGATTAACCCCTACAAATAAATACTTTAAACAAAATAAATCATATAAATATACAATCACATACCTCCTACATTTCAACATTTCTACAATACCATTCATCATATTCTTCTTCATCCACTTCGACATATGTATCATTTGGTTCAGAATCAACATTGAAAGCATTGACCATATCAACATTGTCATCAATGTCAGTTTTTATAATATCATCATCAATATCATCATCGAGATCAACATTGTCATCTACATCTAGCTCAACTTCTTCGACTTCTTCATCCGATAGTACATCTACCTCATGCTCCTCTACATCTTCTTCTTCTTCTTTAATATAATATTCTTTTGATACATTATACTTTATAGGCCTTCCTCTTGGATCATATCTAACAACGTATGACCAACTTGCTTTACTTGAAACCTATGAATAAAACACTTGCTCACATCTGTACCTAGCTCAAATGTCCTTGTATTAACCATGGTAAATCCATTGGTATGCTCAATAAAAATTATTTCAAGATCACGTTCATTCATCTGTAACCTGTACTATTTGACCTCAAACAAAACTAACTTGAAGGAATTTAAGTCACGCTCGATTTGGTCATTCAAATACCCATAATATCTATTTTTGGATATTGTTGGATGCCTGTCACTTCTAGAGGAAACATTAGTGACCTAAAAAACTAAAATTATCCCATAATCAGAGGTTTTCTTCTTGTCATCCAACTTTTTTATGTGAAATTTATAGCCATTGCACCACATATCCATGTGGTGTTTCAACTACAATATGCCCCACATGTAAAAAATGAATATTTGTCAATGAATAAAAATATTTAGACATAGGAAAAAATTATAAAAAAACACACCACATAGATTAATATGTTGCAAAAAACTAAAACATGATGTGAGTGAATAATATTCTTGTTTTTTTTATCTTTTAAACCATATTCTAAATCAATTTCTCTCTGAGTAAGATTGGTATCTTGATTACGATGAGCTTCTTTAAGAAAAGTGGCCACCCTTTCACATGATAACCTACCATTACATTGTATATTACATCGATCTATCCATACTTTAATCCAATCAAGATTGTTTGTGATGTATACATGTTGTGCATCCCATTCTCAACCAAATGTATGAAAAAAGAAAAAAAAATACTAATTAGAATAAATATTAAATAATAATTGATCATGGAAGCTAAGAAAAACTTAAATAAGTATAATATAGAAATAAATCAATATTCATGCAAATTTTTATAGATCTCTACCATCTAATTACCATTCACTTTCCTCATTCTACCTTTCCCGGCCAAGACCTCCCCTTCAAATTTGTTAATGGAATTGAGATCCCAAATCTAAGGCACCTTCATGATTTTTGCTACTAATTTAGGAAGATACTGACTAATATACACCAACGATTGATATACCATATATCCCTCCACCATAGATCCCTTAGGATGTGCTCTCTCTCTAACGAAATCCTTCAATGACTTCAAGTGCCTCTCCACCATCCACATTGACCTTGTGTGTAAAGTTCCACATATTTCAATCTCCTCAACTTGGTGTATGAGGTAGTGTTATTGTGTATTGAAAAATGCCAGAGGTAGATACTTTTTCATTTCACACATTAGCCGATGAATTTCTCTCCTCCAATATTTAATATCTTCTTTATGGATTTCTTTAGATGACAACCACCTACACATGATATAAAAAATCAAATCATAGTTTTCAACAACAATGTATATACATTGAAAGTAAAACAGATGTTGACAAGTTGAGAAACAATGATTTTGCATACAAATCATTAATATTTACCTCATGTATTTCCAAGATCATATATAATGTTATGATCCAACACCTTAAAAATGATAAAAAATCAAAAAATTGCAGTCCACTTCGAGGGGGAACCCTCCTTTACAATATATCCACTTCATAACACAATATGAGTTGAGGTAAGATGATCCTAATACTATATCTCCTTGATATATATATATATATATATATATATATAGGAGACAAAGGGTTACAATTATGATGAAAGGGTACAATGAAGGGTTCTAGCCGACCTACTAGAAATGTAATAATTCAATATTTGGGGCTTAATAAGAGGTTTTATACATAACATGGGGCTTTGTCTAAGGATCAGCATGCCCCTCCCCTTCAAACAAGTGTTTTCCTCAACACTTGACTAACCAAGGATGCTTCTGCATGAATAAATCATCTTCCCATGTCACAGCTTCCACTAGTAGGTTCTTCCATTTTACAAGGTACTTTGTAATTGCTCAATTTCTCAGCTTCTTTATTCTTATTTCAAGGATTGTTTCTGGCCCTAGTATGATTTTCCCTACTTCATTGATATTTGGTAAAATATTTTGGATTGGGATCTTGTTGTCGTTGACCTTCTTTAAGAAAGAAACATGGAAGACCGGATGTACACATGAATATGGAGGCAACTCCAATTTGTAAGCCATACTTCCATTCCTTTGCAAAACCTTATAGGGGACATAATATTTGGGTGCTAATTTATTGTCCTCATTTTGTTAATTGAGGAACATTTGGTTATATGGTTGTAGCCTTATAAATACCTAATCCCCCACTTCAAATTCCCTTTCACTGCGATGATGATATGTTTGTTGTTTCATCCTATTTTGTGCCATAACCAAGTTGTCCTTCAATAGTTCGAGGACCTCTTGTTGGTTCCCTATGTGTTCCTCCACTGCTTGAACCTTTGTATTCCATTTCAAGGGTGATGTGATGGATGGAGGATTATATCCATAAAGTGTCGGAAATGGGGATATTTTTGATGAAGTATGGAAGGATGTGTTGTACCACCATTCTGCAAAGGGAAACAACTTGACCCATTGTGTATGTTTATCGGATGTAAAGAAACGAAGATATCCTTCTAGACATGTATTCACAATCTTAGTTTCCCATCAGATTGAGGGTGGTAAGATGATCTATGAGTCAATTGAGTACCCAAACAAGAAAATAATTCAGTCCAAAAATTTCCCATGAAAATAGGGTCTCTATCACTTACAATAATCTTGGGGACTCCATGTAGTTTTTTAACTATTTCCATGAATGTTGTTGCTATTGTACTTTCTTTAAAAGGATGATAAAGAGAGAAAAAATTGTCATACCTTGTTAGTCAATCCACTACTACCATGATGACAGTATTTCCTTTAGATTTAGGTAAACTTGTAATAAAATCCATTGAAACTTCTTCTCAATGTTGGCTTGGTATAGCTAATGGTTGTAGGAGACCTAGAGTCTTGATTGTCTCTCCCTTATTCTGTTGGCAGACCAAACATTTAGAAACAAAATTTTGAACATCCTTCTTTATCCCGTGGTATGTTTTTAAGAATCCTGAATGTCCCCCAATATGATATGTGTGCAATTCCAAAAGGATATCCCCTTTGAGTTGGGAATTCTTACATAAGTATAGGCGATCATGATACCATAGCAAATAATTATTCCATACAAAATTATCTATTGAAATGGGGTCTTCATGTAGTTGTTGAATGATCTTTCATACCTCTTGATCTTGATTCCATTCTATCCTTGCTTATTCCACCCAGTTAGATTACGGAATAGAAATAACACATAGTGAACCTTTTGTTTCTTCTTCTTTCCTAGAAAGGGCATTTGCCACAACATTATGTTTTCATTTTTTGCATATAATATCAAATTCATAACCCATTTTTGTTTCTCTTATGAAGATAATCAATTCTCCAAGAATTACTTCAAACTATCATGATCTGTTTTTACTTTTAAGTGTCTTCCTATCAGGTAGGGGCATCATTTATGAACTGCATGTAGTATGGCCAACATTTATTTTTCATAAATGGGTTTTAATAAGTTTTTTCATTTAAGTTGGCTACTTTCAAAGTCAAGGGGCCTTTCGTCTTGCATTAAAACTGCACCAATTCCATGTTCTGAGGCATCACAATCCACAATAAATGTTTTTGTAAAGTCACGTGTGGCCAAGACGGGAGTTGTATACATAGCCTCCTTAGGTTTTTCAAAAGACTTGGTTTCTTCTTCGGTCCAAGAAAATGATTCCTTATTTAATAATGTTGTTATATGTGTTTCTATTTTACCATAGTTCTTGACAAACTTGCAGGAATAGCCTATCAATCCTAAAAATCCTCTAAGTCTCTTCAAGGTTTTGGGAATTGGACATTATCTTATAGATTTAATTTTGTTAGGGTCCACTTTTACACCTTTATGCGATACAGTATGACCCAAATATTCCACTTCTTGAACCCCAAAGGCACACTTGGACGACTTTGCATAAAGTTGTTTCTCTTCCAATAGTTTTAATACTCTATCAAAATGTTGTAAATTATCTTCCCAAGATTTGTTGTAGATTAGTATGTCGTCAAAAAATACTAACAAAAATTTTCTAAGGGATTGAAAATAGAATTTATCAAGATTTGAAATGTTGAAGGTGCATTAATGAGTCCAAATGGCATAACCAAAAAATTGTAATGACCTTCATGTTTTCTAAAAGCTGTTTTAGGAATGTCTTCCTACCTCATTCTAATTTGATGATATCCTGAATGGAGATCCAACTCAGTAAAGAATTTTTCTTCAAGAAATTCATATAATAATTCATCTATGATAGGGATCGAAAACTTATCTTTGATGGACATTTTTTTGAGTTGTCTATAATATGGACACATACACCATGAACCATCCTTTTTTGTAAGCCACACCATTGGTGAAGAGAAATAATTTTGGCTATGTTGAATGATGTCAACCTCTAACATTTCATTGATCATGCACTCAATATCTCTCTTATATGCATAAGGATACTTGTAAGGACTAATATTAGGTGGTACACTTCCTGGTTGTGAATGAATAGAATGGTCATGATATCGAGTAGGTGGAAGACCCTTAGGCATTTCACCAAATACCTTGGAATGATTGTTGATAATTATTTGGAGATGTGATGGAGCAAGGTGTTGACGGGAGAAATTGACCGCTCATCAACTGGAGGGGTGGATCCGGTTCGCGGTTGTCTAAATAACCCAAGCCATTTGGGATGATCCACTCCGATGGGTTTAGCGGCTCCATTAGCCGATCTAAGTCCTAGGAAAATGAAAGAAAAACTAAGCTAAGAAACTATTCTAAGTGAAAAAAAAAACTACAACAAACTATATATACAGTTTACTAACTAATACTATAAAACAATAATTCTACTTATTAAATGTTCAACTCTTAATACAATTAAATATCAATTATATATGTACAGTATTTACAGATTACAGGTTTTAATTTGAAAACCTGCAAAAATCATTTGTGAACTATCCTATGACAGCAAAGTTATTATTTTTGGGTTTTTATAATTTTTATGAGATAGAAATAAAATGACAACTATCTAAGCATAACAATAACATAACAATCCTAACTGTAAATCTGAACTATATAGATGAACAATGAAACGTGTTCAGATTACAAAAAAATTATATATTAATTAACTAATTGAATAACACTAACAGACTAACCTRTAGTAACGCTTTCYAATTTKCCCYGTGCAYAGTATCYGRTTCARCTRTTTGATGGGAGAARTCYGCACYAGATTTTTYACAAGCTTCTTGTAAACAGGAAGCAACAATGCTCTTTTGAATACGAATGAAAGAACAAACAAGACATAAAACAACAACAATCTTATAATTTACAGATCATCACATTTAGATAAATCCCAGTGCGAAGATTTGTACATAACWGTTYACTTAACMAAGAAGATAAACCTTCYGTTAATTAAATTAAAAYAGAGTAATTGTTGTGCGTAAAATGAGATACATCAGATATGGAMAWAATTTAAMTCATAACGCATCAATCTGTAACAAATCTTGATATCTAAAGTAGTCAATAATTTGATAACAAATTAAAATGCACAAAACTTGAACGAAAGTATGATAAATTGAAAGCTAAATCTATTACAAAGCATCCACTTCCATTCGAGTCTGTATAATCATAAGACGATAGTATTTGTTCTCCCAACAATGATCGGTTGTTTACAAAAAATAATGAGTATATAAAGGCCACGGGGTGAAACATCCCTGTGGGTATTATCAAACTGTTTGCAAAAAATATGGGAGCAATCTCCCAAATCTCTATTTCTGCCTAAGACTAACAACTTAAAACAAAACTATATAACAAAAAGCATGTTCTAAACTTCCACAGCATGTCCAATTTCCATTGAAATTCGTATGTACCTGTAGATAGGCAAAAGTAAACAATTTTAGATAATGTTTTAATTGTAAAATCAACAAAATCCAAATTTTATGACTAGCTACAGAATCTCACGATTCTGTAGCTGGTCATATTTACAAAAAAAATCGTTTTAAATGAATCCAAATAATAACAAGAATGTATACAGTGAATCAAATAACTCTTAATTACTAATTCAAAACAAGAAAATCATTATTGGTAAAACAAACCAAATCTTTTATGCCAATTTAAAATAAAGGAAATCGTATTGAATTAATCGAATGGTAACAGGAATGTGTGTGATCTATCAAACAATTCTTTTTTAACTAATTCAAAACGAATACAATCATTTATGTCTTAACAAAATCGTTGTTGAATCAATACAAAACTAACATAAATATATCAAACTAACTCAGAGCCAACACAATCGGCTAATTTAAGAACAATAAAATCATGTTAAATCGATTCAATCAAAATAGAACCATATTCGATCTAGCAAACAAATCTTTTGTACTGATTCAATGCAAACACAATTCAAAACGAAATCATTCTTGGTAATTTGAAAATAACAAAATGATTTTTGAATCTATTCAAACAAAACAGAACTAATTCGGAGCAAACACAATCGGCTATGCTAATTCAAACCAAGTCATTCAAAAATCAATGTTGAAATAATATACCTGGGCTGTAGGAAAACGATTCGATCAGGATAACTTTGAGTTAACAAAGGCAGTAGTTGCCTCAAAATTTCTGAAGATGATAGAACCTGTGGTCTTTTGTCTCTTATTGTTGGCTTGCAGCCTATCATTTTCCTTTGACAACACAGTAACCCATTCCTCCAAGGATTTAATTCTGGATTGCAACATAGGAACATCTGAGTAGTAACGTTCGAGCCAAGAATTGCATTGAGTACACTATGGTTTATCGGGCCGATCCACTACAGGTGGGGGTCTTTTAAATTACCAGGGGTTCCACTATCAAACTTAATTCCCGGGAAGTTAGGGTCATCCTTGAGGCACGGTGGGAGGTTGGATACGTAGTCATAGGGTTCAAAAGAATAGAGGCCATGTGAATACGGGTATTCCTTGGCCAAAAAGCGTTCAATCTCAGAGTCTGAATCCTCGCTCAAAAAAATAGGCTTCTGGTCTATGTTTTTTTTGGGCTTGTCCCCAACACACCTAGATATCCAACGTGCAGCTTTCTTTCCCTTGTTGTTGGTATCGATATTTCCCTTTCCCTTCTTCCTTACAGGCCTCTTAACAATCTTAATATTGTCTTTCGAACATGGGTCGGGTACGATGTCGGGTAGGTCAATGTTGGGACAGGTCGAGGGTTTGACAGTGGGTAGGAGGGTAGGAGGTGGCACGGAAGGCCCAACAAGGGTTTTAGTGACCATGGACTTGTCCACTTGAACACATTCAGGAGTGGCAAAGTCATTCCTTAATAGGAAGGCTTGCCACATTCACCACTCAGCCTTAAATGATAAACAATAACGATTTTTATCAAGCAGTGATGGAAGAGGTTGGAATCTACCTTCTCCCTCTTAAATCGTTTTGACATTTTATACAGACTGAGTAGGAGGTAGTGAGGCATATTCAAAGGGAAGTCTATGAAATTCATAAGCAAACAGAGATGGTAAAGAAACACTAAACCATAACGACCTTCGCAAGTCATGAATTGCTTAACAATGGCTAATAAATCATGCCACCTGGACTTAAGGGTAGTGACAGGAATACCTCTGTCACAACTAACAATTTTCCTTGATGTGAATAGGAGCGGCCATGGCACTTCGTCCACCTTTGAATTCTTAAACCACCTCTGCCCTTTAGCTAGTAAACCCGTGGCTGAACTGAGGAATTCTTTGTTTAATTCCAGTTGGATATCTCCAACCTTGGCCCTGCATCCGTCGAATGTGAGGGAAAACTGTTGGGCGATGGCAAGGTTGAAACCCTCAAATATTTGGATGAAAACTAACCAGCCATTATTCTCCAGGTCCTCATGAGCATTGTCAAATAACAACAGAATTTGGATGCCATTAGGTTCTATGCACACTACAGGGGCCATAGGAGAGAACACACAGTAGGCAGGGTAAACGGTGAGGGGGGGTGGACAGGGTAGACACATAATCGAATGCTCACAGGTTTCCCCAAAACCAATAGAGGTAGCCCGAGATACAAGGCAGACATTAATGCCTAAGTGTGCGAGGGTGGTGGAATGAAATGAACATGCAAAACATTCATATTGAAATGTACAATCAACGATGCTATGGTGATTCAAATTACTATTGGTGTGTGTTAAAAACAATGTAAATGACATGCCAAACAAATAACCATTAAAAAACATGACAACTCGATCCGAATAACATTTGTATGATTTAAAATGAAACAATATTTTGAATTTAGCACCAAAGATTTGATCATGAAATTTATGCGTTGTATGAAACCATTGCACCATGGGTCTAATCAAAGACAATAGAACATCAAACCACCATTGTATCAAGGACAATCACTAGAATACCATTGCATCACAAACTTATAAAATGAAGTCATATTAACAAAAAATGCAAAGTGAGTAAAGGTTTGGTGTCTTGCCAACTGTATGACCATTGTTGAGTCAGAGGTGAAATGACCACATGAGCAAGAGCATTCATAATAATCTAGTGACAATTTTAATGTCATCGACATGACTTGGGACTCGAGGTTTTCACACTTGCAGTCATGAAAATGAAAACAAAAGTTAGGCGTGTGTATGCACAAGATAGTAGTGTCGTTTTATTCAAAAGATTGCGATGAGAATCAAGGGTTCCAAAACACTTGTGTAGGTAGATTGTAAGGAAAAGATAAAAATGTGAAATGGCTGCCAACAATGGCGACACACTGGTAGAAGCAGTTATCTCTGCCAAAAGAACAAATCCATATTATGATAATGAGAATAATTCTAACTCAAAAACAACCAGAAAATTGTTTAAACATCATCATTAATCAAATATTTCCAGTCGTGCTTAAAATATGAAAACTGATAATAGTCTTAAGACAAGAGAGTCATGATATTAAAGATAAATCTCCAATACTATTGACAGCGCCACTGCTTCTAGCAGGCGTTCATAGCCTCGATAGGGTTTCCATTTAAACCACTCTGATATCTATATCCTGCCAAGAAGTTCCAAATCAGAATAAAGGACATTTTAAGGTCAAGATATTTCATACTTACGAATTTTCATATACCCGACATTGCTTCGCTGCCAACATGCCTATTCAGTACCTCGACGAAGTTGTCTTGGCGTCATGCATGCATTTACTCGCTGCCAGCAGACCTGTTCAGTATCCCGGCGGGTTTACAATCACTTCCCACAACTCTTTTATGATTTGTTTAGTTTTTAAAGATATATAATTGAGTGGGGTGACGCTGAAAATTATGAATTTTGGACATATTTTTACAAACTTTGAAAGTTTTTTTTTTAAACTGTCCTTCATTAAGATTCAGAGATGGTTTGTTTGCAAAACCGACCTTCAAAAGCAGGGAGACATCTTATGATTTATTCCCTTAAGGAATAGGGACAACGTAAGAATATGATGGATGATCGTGACAGGCTTCACTTATAGACTGAAATCAATAAACTTCTTTCAAACAACAGTCTTTCCTCAACATGGCTGTAAATTTCAGAAGTATATTATGATTGATGTTTTAGACAATTTTTCAGCAGTCATTTCAGTGAAAGAATTTTTTGTTTTCTTTGTCCGAACAGTTCAAAATGCAGGTATGTGTATTTCCAAAAAGAAAAAACTGATAAGCGTAAGGGGAAAAATCAAAACCAAACAGTAAAAGAAAAGCAAACAAAAGAAAAATATTTACACAATATATACAGGGTTGTCATCAAGAGAAATATCTTTTCAGAGCTTGTCCATTCACTAGATAGGTGTCTGGTTGTCCTTCTATATTCTGTAATCGAAAATAGATGGGACCCAATTTCTCAGCAATTGAAAAAAATCCTAGCCATAAGTTCTGAAACTTCGTATGCTCTCCCTTTCCCTCATGCGGTTTGTCCCATTTCAAGACAAGGTCACCTACTTCGAAGTTCCTATCAGAGGTAGAGTTGGCATCAAACCATCTTTTGACCACTAGTTGATGTTGATCTAACTTACGTTTAGCTTAAGCCCTTACCTCTTCTAGTTTCATTAAAGCTTTAATTCAGTTCTCCAAAGGGGGACAATCTTCTTCTTGTATTTTCTGTGAAAGTTGTAGTGAGGGAAGAAGAATATGTGGTGGCATAATTTCTTCTTTGCCATAGACGAGAAAGAAGGGAGAGTTACCTACAACATTTTTTGGTGTTACCCTATCAGCCCAGATTGCGTTTAATAGTGCATTATGCCAATTTTTGTGATTTTCAGATATCGTTCTCTTAATGATTTTAATCAGATTCTTATTTGTTGATTCTGCCAATCCATTGCCCTGGGGGTAATAGCTGGCAGAATACTTCAATTTAATTCCTTTTTCTAAAGAGAATTCTCTCATCTCAAGAGACGAAAAATAAGAAGTGTTATCGAATACTAAATAGTCAGGGATACCAAAACAACTAATAATATTCAAATTTTAAAAGGCAATTACCTGACTAGTATTCACAGTTCTTAATGTGGCATCTTCAGAACACCCAATGAAGTAATCTGTGGCTGTTATGATAAACTTATGCTGCTGTGAAGATGGTGGATTGATTGGACCTATAATATCAAGGCCCCACTGCTGAAAAGGGGATTCTACTGAAACAGGCTGCAAAGGAAATGTTGGTTTCTGTAACCGCCCTGATGCTTTTTGACAAATATTACACTTGCGACACAAGGCATGGGCATCTCTAAAGAGTGTAGGCCAGTAATAAACAACTCTTAAAACTTTATGGGCAGTGTTATCCCCACCAAAATGACCACCAACTTCTTGTGCATGTAATTCTAGTAAGACTTTTTCTGCTTCATCTTTCTCAAGACAGCGCATTAGTACTCCATCAAAATTTTGACGAAACAGAATACCATTAATCAACTAAAAGGAGGCAAATTTTAATCTTAACGCTCTTCTTTCAGTGGGATCCAGGTGACGGGGGGTTGATCCATGTTCAAGACAGAATTTTATATCTTCATACTAGGGACTGACAAAGTTTTGTACGCAACAGATTGAATTTTGATTGTGTTGTCCTGGATTTGACATATCGTTTTCTTCTTGTTGTCCTGCTGCTGAGTCAGCAAATAACTTGCATAACCCTTGGCCTCTCACTATTTGAGCTGGGGTGATTTCTATGTCATACTCCTATAAAGAGGTAACCCAGATCGCCCTCTTTTCACCTAGTTCTTTCTGCACTAACAAATTTCTGACGGCTGGGTAAGGGACAATAATTTTCATCCTAGATTTCAAAAGATAAGATTGGAAGTGCTTAACTTCTTTAAAAACAACGTAGGCTTGCTGATATACCACTGAGTAATTAATTTTCACATCTTTGAAAGCAGAGCTCATAAAGGCAATGGGTACTTCATTGTTTTCAGCGTTCTTTTGAGTTAGGACAACAACGTAGGAGTGGTCAGAAGAAAATGTGTAGAGCGTGAAGTCTTGCGAAATGTCAGGGCTCATGAGAGAAGGAGCATCTATTATGGCCTTTTTTATTGAATTGAATGCTTGATTTTCTAAGGGTCCCCAATGATATTGTGTATCTTTCTTAATTAAATTTTGTAAAGGTCTCACCATTTCGGAGAAACTGGGGACGAATCTCCTAACAAAGTTTATTTGGCCTAAGAAAGACTGCATAGACTTTTTGGATGAGGGAGGGGGAAGTTTCGAGATGAATTGAGTCCTTTCAGGGTCGATAATCATCCCTTTGCTTGACACAATAAATCCTAAGAGCTTACCTTGTTCTACTGTGAAGATAGATTTTTTAGGATTTAAGGAAATGTCGTACTTACGACATCGTTGTAGAACAACTATTAAATGAGATAGATGATCAGTTTTGTTTTTGGAAAATATAGTAACATCATCTAAGTAAACTACGATGGATTGATTGATTAAGCCTCGAAAAGCGATGTCCATCGCTCTCTGGAAAGTAGCATCGGCGTTAATCAGTCCAAAGGGCATTTTCCTATAAGCGTAGGTGCCCCATGGAGTGCGGAAGGTAGTTTTAAGTTGGTCTGGAGGAGACATCAGGACTTGGTTGTACCCTAAAAAACCATCCAATAAGGATAGTCTTTCAGAACCAGATACCTGTTGAAGGATCTGTTCCATCGGTGGGACAAGGTAGTTGTCTTTATCAGACGCTCGATTAAGGTTTCAGAAATCGACACATAGTCGGATTTCCCCACTCTTCTTCCGGACAGGGACAAGGTTAGAAACCCATTGCATGTGCCTAACTGGGAAAATTATATTAGCATTCAGGAGTTTATTTAATTCTTTTTTGACAATCGGTTTGAGTTTAGGTTGCATTTTTCTTAACTTTTGTTGAAACGGAAAGGTTTGGGGTTTCATAGGAATGATGTGTTGTATGATGTTAGGGTCAAAAGTTTTAAGGTCATCATACATCCATGCAAAAACGTATTTGAATTCTTTAAAAAATTTAATAAATGCGACTTTCTCCTGTTCAGAACACCCCACCCCTAAATTAATGAACTGTGGATTGTCATTAGTTCCCAAGTTTACTTTTTCATACGATAACGAGGAACTATTGGTTTTACAGTTGACTGATTTTTTGAATTTTTCTTGAAGGTCGTAAAATTTCTCTAATCTAACTACAGATTTAGGGATTGAATTTACCATGTCTGATGAAGATTCAGGAGTTCTCGGATCTGGCATTACTGTGAAATCGTGCAGATTTTCATCATGAGTGCATTCGTCAATCATCGCGCCTTGGAAAGTTTCTTTCATATGCAGGAAGCTAATAATCTGTTGATCATCGTCGAAGACTCTCCAATTCGTGATGTTGTCGAGAACGGATGGCCTGAATAATAGTTCGATGGAGAATGCATTCGGGGACAAGCCTTATGTAGGAAAGAGTTTGGAAGCTACGTTAGCTAATAGATCAGCTTCAAAATTATTCAATCTAGGAATATAATTTATATTGAAAGCAGAAAACTTATTCATTAAATTCCATACCTTGGATTGGTAGCTTTTAAGATGCAGAGACAGACAGTGGATAGAATCTCTTATCTGTCTAACCACGATTTTCGAATCGCCAAAGACAGTCAAATTTTGAATGTTCATATCTAATGATTTTCTGAGACCCTGTAATAAAGCCTCATATTTCACTGTGTTATTAGTACATTCAAATTCTATCCTACATGCAATCAAGGTTTTGTTACCTGCTGGATCAATAATAAAGCAGCCCGCACCAGCTCCTTCCTTGGACTTGGACCCGTCAAAGTAAAGAGACCATATTTGATTTTTATTGGGTGCATGAGACCATTGTGTGGAAACTGATAGCTGCATGTATGCTTCAATCTCAGACTGTTGTTTTGGGTTGGTGATAGCTGAAGTCTCGGCCATGAAATTGCCGAAAAAGGTATCCATCCCTTGTATTTCCGGTGAATCGGCAGAAGGTGTAAATGGTTCATTGGGGTCATTTAAATCTGTGACCGTGAACTTAAGGTAGCATTCATGATTTACCTTGATTTTGTTGGGCTTTCCGTTCTCGGACAGCCACAGGTGAGACCAATCCGTCGCGAAATAGACGTGTAGCTGCTCTGACCAGTCTTTGCTTAGAAACAAACCATAAACTTCTGGAATATCCACAACAATAATATCAATCACTTGATGAACTTTGGGGTTAGACGGTAATCTTATAAGCACATTCCTTAATTCACCTACAACTTTAACACTAGTTCGATCAAGTTGGATGATTTTTAAAGTGGATGGTTCTACTTCAACATTAATCTTTTAACATGCAGAACATGGAATTACATTGGATGACGCTCCTGAATCTACCATACAATTGTGCACGTTCCTATTAAAGATTTCGAAAGTTAACAAAAATGGAGTTACATTTCTGTGAGTGATGATGGTGGAAGCTTGTGGATTTTTACTCGTAGCCTCTAAAGCTAATTTATCTACATTTGTTACATTATTTACAAGAAGGATTCCCTTCTCGTGAGGATCAGAATTATTCTTAGTGGAAGTCTTCAGAGGAACTTTGTTCTGAACAACCTTGTTACTGCATGAATTACCGTTTTTGCTATTCTCTGCGATATTCTATAACATTTTTTGTAGCAGAAATGGAATTTTTAATAATTCATAAATAGAAATGTTATCCCTTAAATTTTTTAGATCTTCAACTAAATCATAATCTAAGTTGGGGTTTACATAACTCTATTTAGTCTCAACTGGTTTAGATTGTTTTGGAGGAAAAGTTGTAGTGTTTTCGGAAGAAGGTTTGTTTGTTGTCTTACTCCTAGTATTGTAGGGATGTATTGTCTCAAAATTAGCTTGAAAAATTCTATCCGAGAAGTGTCCAAAAATGTTTGGAGAAGATTCTTCTTCTTCAACTATCTCTTGTTCAACTACTTCCTCGGGGATTTCAAGAGGCATCAAGTTATCCTGGGCTTCTAGAATTGTTTGAAGGGTGTATTGCAAACTTTCTAGATTTAGGCCCTCGATATTTGGATTAGGTCGGTTGGTGGGAAAAGGATTCCTGAACGGGGGTTTGTAAGGCCCTTTGCTCGAAGAAGCTTCTTCGGTCGTCCTTTTCAAATCTATAACTTGATTTGACAGTTTTTGAACGACTTTTGTTAAGTTTTCTAAATCTGAGCTTTCTGGTTGTGTTTTATTTTGAGTAGGTCTAGGGAGGATTTCGATCTTCTTTTTGGAAGATGAACTAGTTTATGTTTCGTTGCTAGTAGTGTGTTTTAAACTAAGGATTTATTTTTCAGTCTAGCTGGCCTCTTCGAAGGCCTCTAACAACATTGATTTCTTAGATCGTTTTACCCAAATGGATATACTTTGATGCAAGGCTTTAGTATAGTATGCTATGATAAGATTCTCGGCAGGCATCGAGTCCATAGGGATTCGGTTCTTTAGTGTTAAGAATATTTGGTTAAAGTCTTTGATTTTCTCTTTGGGGTTCATTCTTAAACTAGAAATCTCCATGACTAGGACTTCTAGAGACTTATCGTCTCCAAACTTTTCCAGAAAGTAGGATTCGAATTTCTCCCATGACACGATGGTATGGGGTTGCTGGGCAAAGTACCAGGTAGAGGAATTGCCCTCGAAAGTATAGGGGAAAAACCTATAGACTACGTCTTCATGCTCGACATTACGGAGTCTAATGGCTAACATAAAAATTTTAATGTGATCTTCGGTGATCTGTTTAGAGTCAGGGTCAAACTTGGGGAGCCACTTCTCCAGATGTTTGGGTAAGGAATGTTGAGGCCTAGGTGTTGGAGCCGCCCCTGTTTTTTCACCTCACACAAATTTGAAAAAATCTGATACTTGTGATCTAGAGTTGTTTTTTCTTTTCCTTTCCTTCCAAAAAATCATAAAACTCTGAGAGAACTTTCGTTGCCAGGATAGTAATGC
>ML778905.1:131641-165780 GCA_009831015.1 Picea engelmannii | reverse complement strand
TGTATGAAACCATTGCACCATGGGTCTAATCAAAGACAATAGAACATCAAACCACCATTGTATCAAGGACAATCACTAGAATACCATTGCATCACAAACTTATAAAATGAAGTCATATTAACAAAAAATGCAAAGTGAGTAAATGTTTGGTGTCTTGCCAACTGTATGACCATTGTTGAGTCAGAGGTGAAATGACCACATGAGAAAAAGCATTCATAATAATCTAGTGACGATTTTAATGCCATCTCATTGACTTGCGACTCGAGGTTTTCACACTTGCAGTCATGAAAATGAAAAGAAAAGGCAGGTGTGTGTATGTGCAAGATAATAGTGTCGTTTTATTCAAAAGATTGTGATGAGAATCAAGGGTTCCAAAAAACTTGTGTAGGCAGCTTGTAAGGAAAAGATAAAAATGTGAAATGGCTGCCAACACAAGGGTTATAGATGTTTGAAAATCAATGGAGCACAATTGTGCAATTACATCCTGGTGTCCATTTTTTAGTAATTTTTCCATGCTATTAGAGCTTATTACTTTAGAGGGTTTCCATTGGATACCTCTAAGCTCAATTTCCTTTCCATTTTAGGAAAACCTCTTGAAAAGATTTTGAAAATCAAAGGCCACTATTCTTAGTGATTGCAACCATTGGACCCCTAATACGACATCAACACCCCCCATTTGGATGGAAATCATGGGGATATCCATAAAATACTCCCCCATGTTGAGCTTAATACTATGGAATTTCCCTGAACAATTTATGGTACCTCCATTTGCAATCATTACTTGAAACTCTGGTGTGGGATATTCGAAGCAATTGAGATCTTTTGCTAATTTGTAATTGATGAAATTATGGGTCCTACCATAATAAATCAATATTGTTACATTTTGATTTTTGATTTTTCATTCTATCTTAAGGGTTTGTGGAGTAACGATGTTGCCCAATGCATGGAAAGATATTGTTGGAGCACTCTCTTCTAGATCCGAGTCTTGTGATGTTTCCAATTCTTGATCTTCTTCCTCTTCACGGTCTATGTAGAATAATTTCTTCTCACTGTATTTTTTCCCCTTACTGTACTTCTCATCACAATTGAAACATAGTATTTTTTCTCTTCTTTCATCCATTTGTTGAGGTGTCAACCTTGTTGGTTTAGGTACTATGTCTTCTTCCTCTTCATAGTATATGTAGAATAATTTCTTCTCGTTGCATTTATGCCCTTTACTGTACTTGTTATCACAATTGAAACATAGTCCTTTTGCTCTTATTTCATCCATTTGTTGAGGTGTCAATCTTATTGGTTGAGGTATGGTTGTCTTATGACCCCCACAATGATCTCTACTTCCAATTCTATACTTGTGTGCATCCTTATTTTTGGCATGAATATGACAAGCATTTTGCATAGCTTCCACAATACTTGTAGGTTGTCTTAATAAAAGCTCATGTTTAGTGTCTTATTTTAATCCACCCATGTAAGCTTCTAATAAGTGTTTGTCACTTATGTTATACACCCTTGTGGACAATACTTGGAATTTAGAATTATGATCTTGACTAAAGAAGTCTTGTTCCCAAACTTTTCCATGTTGTGCTTCTAAGTCTCTTGTAAATAAACCCCAAGTGTAGTGATATAAAGGGGGTTGCCTTTTCACTATCCATTGATACCATTGATGTGGTTTTATCTCAAATTTAAAGGTTTCTATGTGAATCCTTTTCTTATCATCCATAATATTATGTAGTTCTAAATATTGCTCTATTTGGTTCACGCAAGTAAAGACCTATGTACCATCAAACTTCTTTAATTCAATTTTGGGAAAGTTGAATTTAGCACCCTCACCATAATTAACTCCACTATTAGAGTTAATTCAAGTTGAAAATTATTTATTATCAGCAGGTTGTTTCATGGGCTCCTGGCATTTTGATATCTCCTTTAGGGGGGTCTCTCATCTAGAGTCTGGAAGATTAAGGAAGACATAATTATGCAATTCCTTAAGGGATTTTTGAATATTTCATCCATCTTACTTGTCATGTCCTCCATCTTCCTATTCATATTATTTTCCATTTCATCCATATTTATTTTGATCTCATTCTTATTCTCATTCATCTTTATTTCTATTTCCTCCATCATTTGTTCTCTATTTTTAATGATCTTCATTTCCATATGGCAATAAATCTCAGTCGATTTCATCTTGAGTCGTGGTTGAGATTTCTAGAGGTTTAATTGGTGTTGTCATATTTTTTGGAACCATGTAGAACAATAATAATAATACTTATCTTTTCCCTCTTTATCACAAACTTTGAATCACCAAAAACAAATCTTCTAATAAAAATTTATGCCAATTGCAAGTTACGTACCTTTCAAACCCTTAATTTGGAGTTTGTCCTCTAGGTCGACCTTCCTTCTGGTGTGTCTCTAAACTTTCAACCCTTTTGAGTTTGAAATTCCATTTTGTAGTCCTATGATATGTCCTCTCTTCAATTCCACTTGTCTTATCAAAATTTGATGTGCCAAGTGGAATTTATGGTAACTTCCCCACACCTTGCTGATTTTTGGACTTTCCAGGAGAGCAAAATTGTATAGCGTTCCACATGCACAATATTTCATATATGATTATGAAAATTGTACCAAAAATACTACAGACTATCCAAATTCCAATGAAACTAGTCTCATTCCATTTGGATCCTTTCTGAAGAAGATATGTCTATTTTACCCAAATCACATGTTTGACACTAGTTAATAGGACTAGTCAAATACCATATCTTCCATAGGGTGTATCTCTGAAAGTATGACGAACCATAAGATAAAATTTTACCAGATATACCTTGATAATTCCTATAAAAAACCTATGATTTTCACAGTTGTAACTATCCTAGAAAACAAGTTATAGCGAAAATTATAAGATGACTTTCTTTGAGAAGGAAATAACCCTAGGATAAATGAGCTCTGATACCAAATGTTATGATCCAACACCTTAAAAATGATAAGAAATCAAGAAATTATAGTCCACTTCGAGGGGGAACCCTCCTTTACAATATATCCACTTCAGAACACAATATGAGTTGAGGTAAGATGATCCTCATACGAGATCTCCTTGATATATATATATATATAGGAGACAAAGGATTATAATTATGATGAAAGGGTGCAATGAAGGGATCTACTAGAAATTTAATAATTCAATATATAGGGCTTAGTAAGGGGTTTTATACATAACATGGGGCTTTTTCTAGGGCTTAACATATAACTTGTTTTACATTATTGTCAAAGTTGTCAGGGAGAGATAGAGGTAGAACATACTATAACAAAAAAGGGATCATTAATTTTTAGGAAAATAGAAGCGTATTGTAATAGTAAAAAGTCATATATTTACCAATATAGAAATCTACATCCAAAATAATTACCTTAATGAAGGTATTCCAGTCATGAGTTTTCACCCCACTAAATTCACCTTTCTTCGTTAAGACATTCTTTATGTTTGAAGCAAATCCTGTGGGAAAATTAATTTTCCGAATGACCTCTTTCACAACATTGCTTTCTTGCTTTGTAAATAACCATGGAAGACTATTTTGGTGTACTCCATTGCTATTTTAATAAACCACATTTTGCAATGCACGGTTGGCTTCTTGAATGTCAGTACAAATTTTGATAATTTTTTCTTTGTCACTCCTTCCATCTACAATTCTCCACAACATTTTTTTTACATTCTTCCCGATATGCATTGTATCAAACAAATGAGCTATTTGTAGTGCTCATAGTAAGGAAACCTATTGAACTATATAGGGTAACTTTCATTCCTCGTGGAATCCCATTAATGCCTTGACGATATTTATGAAAAATAATTAATGAGATTATAACAATAATTGTTAGATACAATACACATAATTCAACACAAATTAAAATTGTAAAACATTAATATATATGCAGAAATATAGACTAAATTCTTACCTTGATGGTTTGTATTATATTCCAACTTTGATAGTTGAGGTGTCATTCTTCATGGATTTATTCTAGTCTCTTCTTTCAAATTGAAAATATGTTTTTCAGTAGTTCGATACCTATGGTTCTTAGGGAGGAAGTTCATATAATCATCAAATGCCTCCTTTCCTCAACTTCTTGAATGACGTGATTTCATCCTAGGACCACAAATTGGCCATGCAAATTTACCCTTTGTTTGAATACCTGCAAGATATGGATTAATATTAGTATTATTTATATATCAAGGAATTGATATTTAAGAAGCATGCATCATATTTTCATAAAATTATATACTATTAAAGTTCATTAGTATGTTACATACCACAAAAATGTGTTAGCCCTGAAGCATCATGAATTGTCCATGTAAGTATTCCATGGATTTGAAATTTATTTTTCCCTATTGGTCTAGAGATGTCATACATAGTGATTCAATCTCATAACTTTAGTAGCTTGTCAACAAGAGGCTCAATATATACATTCATATATTTCACTTGTTACTTACCTAATTGGGTGAAAGTACACATAATTACTACCTTGTATAATATATGCAACGAATACATAAAATGAAATACAACATTCAAACCAATTTTGTGAACAAATTCCTGGAACAGTGATTGCCAACATTGTGTGCTCCCTCTTTTTTGACATCCAAGGAGAAAGGTTATTGTTTATAAAAAGAATAGGCCACACTTAGTAAATAGACCTGATCTCACTAAATGGATTGACACTGTTAGCTACGAATGAAAGCCTAACATTAGAAGGTTACTCTTTAAAAATTGGCCATATTTCTTTGATGTTCCTAAATGCAGAACCATCTGAAAGAATTTGAAGAACAACATATTCACTTCTATGTTGTGCATGGTAATCCATCAACTATGTAATGCTTCGGCACCTGAACAATCGTTGCAAACGTGGAATTATTAAAATATGACGAAGAACCTTGTGACACACCCTTTTTATTACTTGATCGATTCGATATCTAATGATCTAATATTGTAGGCATTTTGTTTCCAATGCATATTGTCCATCATATATAATGTGATCATTCATACATGCATCAATAGCCTAATACTCTATTTCAATATGTTTCGTAATGGCACACATATCTCGGTATGTGTGAGGTAAATTATTTGACGGTGGTAAGAAAAAATCACCTAACAATCTACATCATAACAAAATAGCTAATTAATGTAAACAATAGTAATAAAAAATATTGCATTCTTAATTTACACATTAATTGACATTAAAAATAGAGAAAACTAAAGTCAACATTTACATATAATATGTGACGAATTATATTAAGTACCTTAGGATATGTTTGAGAAAAGTGTTTGACATACCATTCAATACCTTCAAGTTCACCAACAACATTATAGCAGAGATAATATTTGTTCTTGAGCCTTCATAAAGGGGTTGTTCTTCCTTCTCAAGAAGAGGTACATCATAAATGTCATCATCATTTTTCCTAATCGATGGGATCAAAGATGTCATGGGTCAATCTATTTTTCCCATCATCCAACTCAACAATATTATTGGTGTCATCTTCTTCCATAGGATTGACTTGATCTTCAATATTCATACCATATTCCACATCGTGTACAATAGTATTTCTCCTACTATAGTATTTCTCCTACTACTTGGCATATATTTATCTTTACAATTACAAACAATCAATAACATTAGTGTATATAACAAATATAAAAACAAAATAAAGTTTTCTAATACAATAAATACAAATACATATATTGTTGGATTACTGAGAGGGGGGATGAACTTAGTAATGAGCAATAATAGTACTTTTAACAACAATATATTCTTTAACAATAATCAACAGTTTATCATTAGAATTCAATATATCATCAATAGGATAATCATGAATAACATCACATCACACAAATTATGGTGTACTGTGTATCTATTGTGATGTGATGTTATTCATGATTATCCTATTGATGATATATTGAATTCTAATGATAAACTGTTGATTATTGTTAAAGAATATATTGTTGTTAAAAGTACTATTATTGCTCATTACTAAGTTCATCCCCCCTCTCAGTAATCCAACAATATATCATCAATAGGATAATCATGAATAACATCACATCACAATAGATACACAGTACACCATAATTTGTGTGGAAACCAAAATGGGAGAAAACCACAGAATGTTTTTCTTATATATCAAAAGAATACAATCATTAGAAGCACCAACTTTCGATTCTCCAAATACAATTGGAAGGAGGCTCCAACTCCCTGTTCTCAGGCTCCAACCTGAATGAAGCTACAACTCCCTGAATTCTCTGGCTCCAACCAGAAGGAGGCTATAATCCCATGAGTTCTTTGGATACAACCGAAAGGTGGCTACAACCACCTATCCTTTCTGCGTCCAACCACCCTATAATATAAATGTAGACCAATTATTGCTATCACAAACTCTGCTACTTCCATTATCAATGTGTCTTTGTCACTGTCATTATCACTGTCACTCTATCATTACCTCATCAACCTGTATATTCTCATCAACCAACTAACACCCGTACCATACCATGCATCAATTGTATACCAACCTGCATACTATCTCATGCATCAATCATGAACCAAAGATACATCAATAAAGTATAGTGAATCGTGAACTAGAGGATCAACCATGTGTAACTTGTGACATAAACCATACCATCAACCATATGTAGATATGTACTATGTCATCAATGAAGTATCTCAAAGAACCAATGCATTCCCCTCATGCATATTCCACCATACAACATGAATATTCCTCAACCATATACAATCAACTCAAATACAAGAACTATAAGAACCTTGTCATGTGTTGAACCATATATAAGAGTGCTCCTCACTCTACCAAGAAACCAAGATACACCATATACATATACCAAACCAATCATACAAGGTATGCCTCAAGCATACAACATATCATGACAAGAAGCAACCCAAAACAAGCATACAACCATACCAATACCTTTGTAGTTGACCTGAAACTCTGATATGCTTACCTGTAGACTTTCTGCAGACTTTAGGAACTTGGTACCAACATTTACTCAACCATTCATAACCCTTTTTACAGGTACAGGACTTTCTCTTCTACTACTCACATATATACACAATTTTCTCCACTATAGCCTGCATACATATGCTCCCTTTCTGACCTATGACCCGCGTATACCTCATAAACTAGGGTTTTCTACAACTCCAAAACTTTCACCTTCGACCTTCCTTTTCTACCTCAAAAAACGATGCTACAACCATAGCAAAAAAATCACTAAATCACAAGAAAGATAAGCAATGAATAAGTGTGTGAGTGTGCTTGTGAATGACTCCTTAAGGTGTTTATATACTTGTGCTAGGTAACTCCTCTCCTTATTTTAGGGCTTCTAGGTTTTTCTTGTTACAAAAAATTTACCCTTTCATTCAAGACTTGTAACCAACTAGGGGCTTCTTGACTACTTCTTCGGGGCTTACAACTTCACAAATTCATATCTCCCTAACCGTGAGGAACTACGTGGCGTTCCATATATCCTTAGAAATGGCATGACAAGTACTATCCATATATGAGAGTCTTTCCTGCATTTACTCTATCCTTCATTTCCATATTCATCATTCAACTTTGGGTACCAAAAAGACACCATCGGGGCTTCTTCAAGGGTTGACATCAATGACAACCAAACTATCAACAATCTCCCCCTTTGGCATTGATGGGAACACTTAGGCATGACAATAATTATTCCCATGCTCCCCCTGTGAAAATTGCTCCCCGTGTCTATGTGCTACTCTCTTTCTATCTCCATGTCTTTCTCTATCTCTCCCATTTTGACATCAATGGAAAAGGGTAATCCTCCTCTTGGGGTTTCTCCCCCTATCTATAGGCCTTTGTTTTCTCTATTGAATTTTCTCTTTGTGGTTCTTCCTCGTGTAACTCTCTGATGTATATTAAAATCATTCAAAAGAATTCTTTACTTGAACTCTTTGAGAATTTTTTTTCTCTCCTCTTGTCTTCTTAAGTTTGATGTCATGTGGATCACTATGGGGAAGAAACTATTCCAATCTTATGTTGCAGATACTCAAAAGTTTCCCTTGCAAGTGGTTTGGTGAAGATATCTGCAATATGATCTTTTGACCTGACATACTCTATCTTGATTTTCTTCTCTGTAGCATGTTCCCGTAGAAAATGACACTTTATCGGAATATTTAGAATACATCACTAGATTCTTGGATATATTGATGGCGCTGGTGTTTTCACAAACTATTGAAATGGGCTCATCATATGTTACTTGTGTATCCTGTAAATTTTGCTTCATCCAAAGAACCTGAGTACAACATGTTTTTGTTGTAATGTATTATGCTTCTTCTGTAGACAAAGATATTGATCATCATCCTTATAATCATCATCCTTACTTAGCTTACAACTGGCCTACACAGGAGTATTGACTCGTTTGCAATATGTCATTCCAAACTTCTCCAACATTTCTCTGATATACTTGGTCTAAGAGATAAAGATACCTTTGTTGTTATGATATATCTGAAGACCCAAAAATAAAGACAACTATCCAAGCAAAGACATCTCAAATTCATTCTGCATGTCTTTGGAAAAATCCTGACTCGTCTTATCATCATCACTTCCAAAAATAATGTCATCAACATAAACCTTAATTAATAGGATACTATCTTGATTTATCTATATGTAGAGATTGTTGTCTACATTTCCTTTCATGAACACTTGTTGTAGTAGGTATTTGTCTGGCCTTGAATACCATGCCCTAGGGGCTTGTTTGAGACCATATAAGGCTTTCTTCAACCTGCAAACATAATTTTATTTATTTGACAACTAAAATCCTTATGGTTTCTCAATGTAGACTTCTTCCTCTAAATATATGTTTAGTAATTATGATTTTACATCCATTTGATACACTTTAATATTCTTGGAGCATGCATAGGCTAGTATTAGTCTAATTTCTTCCATCTTGGCAACTAGGGAAAACATCTCTTCAAAATTTATACCTTTGACCTGAGAGTATCCCTTGCATATTGGTCTTTCTTTGTTCCTAGTAACCTGTCTATCCTTGTTCAATTTGTTCCTGAAGACCCACTTTGTACCAATTACATTTTTGTTCTTTGGCCTTGGAGCCAGTTCCTAGGTGTCATTCTTTTCTATCTTGTCTAACTCTGCATCTATAACTTTGATCTAGAATTCATCCTTGTTGGCTTCTTCAAAACTGCTCAAATCAATAGTAGATAATAGTGCTAGATGTTGTTGTTCTGGTGAGCGGATTCTTCTTATTGTTTCAACTCTTGCATCTTTATTTCCAACAATATTTTCTGATGGATGATTTTTCTACACTTATCTGCAAGGTTTCTTTGGAGGTACTTGAAGATATTGTTGTTCTTGCTCTGCTTTTGGTTGTTGTTCTTATTCATCTGATTCTTCATCTACTTATCTACTTCTTCTTCTTTCAAATAATCTTTGTGATCTTGTTCCACTAAATCTTTGCTATTTTATTTTATCTTTCATCCATCTATCTCATCAATCGTCACATTGATGCTTTCTACTATTATGTTGAGTCTCATATTGAAACATTTGTATGCTTTTCTTTTCCTTGAGTACCCAACCAATATGCCTTTATCGACTCGAGAATCAAATTTTCCAATTCTTTCATCTTCTCTTTTGATGTAGCATTTGCTTATGAAAATTCTGAAGTGCTTCACATTTGTTGGTATTCCTTTCCATAGTTCGTATGGAGTCTTATAATTGTTATTTTTGAGAATCCCTCTGTTCTAAATGTGAATTGTTGTATGCGTTGTTTGTACCGAAAAAACATCTATCAACTTGGAATCCATTAACATGGTTCTGGCCATTTCCTTATTGTTCTATTCTTCCTTTCAACAACTCCATTTTGTTGAGGTGTCTTGGCTATTGATAATCGCCTCTTTATCCCATACTCATTTCAGAATTCCATGAATTCCTTAGATGTAAATTCTTGTCCTTTTTCTAATCTCAAGCACTTGATTTTCAACTCCATCTGAGTTTCAACCATCTCTTTGTATGTCTTGAATTTTTTGAATGCCTCTGACTTCTTATTTAGAAAGAAAACTACTATCATTCTTGTGTAGTCATCAAATAGTAGCATGAAGTATCGTTCACCTTTCAATCCTTTTGTTCTTCTCGGTCCAACTAGATCAATATGTAAAATCTTCAGTGGTTTTGTTGTGGAGTATTCCTTTGACTTGAACTTTGTCTTGTTATGTTTTCCCTGTAGACAATGCTTGCATAGAATGTTTGTTGGCTTCGAGATCTCGAGCATTTCTCTTACTACTTCCTTTTTGCTAACTTTGACAATATTATCAAAATTTATGTGACCCATTATTTTGTGCCAGAGCCAACTTTCATCATCCTTTCCTAAGAAACATCTTTCCTTTCCTATTTCATTTAGAACATATATGTTGCTTGGAGTTGTTACAGTTGTATCTACCAACTTGCCTGATTTCACTTTCCTTGTCTCACACTTCTTTGAATCAAACACAAGTCTGTGTCCTTGATCACATATTTTAGTTACACTTGTCATATTGTGTTTCATGTCTTTGACCAGTAAAACATTTTCTGCCATGGCATCCTTACTTCCGAGCTTGACTATGCCCTTTTCAATAATCATTGCTGAGTTGTCATTCCCAAATGAAACTGATCCATCTCTTTCCTTTTTCAATGTCAGAAACCTGTCTTTATCACCTTTCATATGCTTTGAGAATCCACTGTCAACATACCATCCATGTTTATTGTGTTGATCTTGTATACCAATAGTGCATTCTTCAGTGTTGAATTGATCCTACTTTCTTATCCATATCCTTTGTGGTTCCTGCTTATGATTGTTGATATTATTCTTTGGTTCCTTAGTGACTCTACAATCTCGATCTATATGTCTGAGGTTTTTGAACTTGTAGCATTATACCTCATCACTTAATGATCCAAATATGTTGTAGCTTATATTATGTGCTTCATGATATCTTCTTGGATAACTATTTCTTGTGTAGCCTTCATCATTGCTTTTGTTCTTGTTATTGGATCTACAATTCACATCTTTGAGCCCAAAATTATAACATGAATAACATGAACCAAGAAAAATATTTTGATACATGGGATTAGAAGATATTATAAATGTTGATTCTCTTCTGAATCCTTCTTCTTCTTGAGGTATTTCTATAGTTGGTTGCTATTGATACTGACTTCTGAATATTTTAGGTGGTGCAGTGTCTTTGTACTATTCCCCTTGAGTCTTCCTGTCTTCTTCTTTCGAGGGACCTATGATGGCTTCTTCATATCTTCTTGGTTTTGGTTCTTGCTCTGTCATTTTGGAGCTTGAACCTTTCTCTCCTTGCGTCTGATTATATCCCAATCCAGATCTATCATAGTAAGGTATTTGACTATTAATGATATTATCCAATATCCTAGTGTTGTTTTGTTTCATGTCCTTCTTCTAAACATATTTTCTTAGAGTGACTATCTCAACTTATAAGCCTTCGATGGTCATGTCTCTTTCTTCTAACTACCCTCTGAGTGCATATTTAATTCTCTTGTATTCTTCTGCCTATATTTCTAGCTTCGTGATTTTTTGCTTGACTTTTTTGGAGTTATGAGATTCTTCTTTCTTTGTTAGTTCTTCCTGGAGTGATTTTTTTTCTTATTTTCCTTCTTTAGAGATTCTATAGCACATATCAATTCTTCCTTATAATCAACTTCTGCCTCTTCACATTCTTCGGAGCCTTCTTCATTAGAGTATTATATTTCCATGGATAGTACCCTTTATGTATCATTTTCACCAACTTCTTCTTCATTTCATGAGGAACTGTCTTCCTTGGTGCAAAGACTTTTCTTGAAAATTTTATTTTTGTTTCTTCTTCCCTTTTTGATTTGTTTTTTCTTTTTAGAGTCATCTACTTCATTACCTTTCTTTTTCTTATAGCGACATTTATTAGAAAAATGACCAACACCTTCAAAATTAAAACATTTCAATGGAATCATACCTTTGTATTTGTCGGTTCCCTTTTTCAACCTTCTAACGAAGTTATCCATATCTTCATATTCCTTTGAATCATCACTGCAACTACAATCTGACCTTGGATTTTTTTTATCTTTCTTCTTTGTCTTCTTGTATGCCTTGAATGTTGCTTCCTTGGTAACTGGATTGTGTTGCTATGTCCTCATCTCATAAGC
Organism: Picea engelmannii; assembly: GCA_009831015.1. Lineage (NCBI taxonomy): Eukaryota > Viridiplantae > Streptophyta > Pinopsida > Pinales > Pinaceae > Picea > Picea engelmannii. The sequence goes on along the minus strand of ML778905.1, from coordinate 153,596 downwards.
TATGACTATCCCATGTAGTTCATCCATGGTCATTGCAGCTAGGTCCACTCTTTCTTCCAGAGCTGAAATTTTTGAATCAAACCTCATTGGTAAAGATCTCAATGCCTTTTTAATAACGACCTGTTCCTTTATCTCGTCTCCAAAACTTTGATATTGTTTATTATCTTGTTGAATCATAGAAAGTAGGTTGTTATGATTTGATCTTCATTCATATTCAATTGTTCAAACTTGGATCTAAAAATATGAAGCTTAGCTTCCTTAACTTTTGTATCTCCTTCGTAGATAGTCTTCAGTTTATCCCACATTTCTTTTGCGGAATCACAATGCATAGTATTTGTATGTATCTCTTGATTCACACCATTCTCAATAGTGTTTCTATCCCTTGAATCATTTTCTTCGAGCTTCTTTCCATCTCTATATGTTGGGGGAGTGGAAGGTGCTTTGTATTTATCTACTATTTATCGTAAAACATTGAATCCTTGTGCTTGTATATAATTTTTCATTCTTCCAATCCATAATGCATAGTTCTCACCATCAAACTATGGTACCCCAATCCTAGCACGATCCATGATCCTTCCAGTGGTTAGACTGCTTCTTGAAGGACCTACTCTGATACCAATTGTTGGATTACTGAGAGGGAGGTTGAATCAGTAATGAGAAATAATAGTACTTTTAACCACAATATATTCTTTAACAATAATCAACAGTTTATCATCATCATTCAATATATAATTAACAGGATAATCATAAAAAACATCACCTCACAATAGATACACAGTACACCAAAATTTACATGGAAACCCAAATGGGAGAAAACCAAAGAATGTTTTTCTTATATATCAAAATAATACATCCATTGGAGGAACCAACTTATGATTCTCCATATACAACTAAAAGGAGGCTCCAACCCCCTGTTCTTAGGCTCCAACCTGAAGGAAGCTACAACACCCTAAATTCTTTGGCTCCAACCTGAAGGAAGCTACAACTCCCTAAATTTTTTGGCTCCAACCATAAGGAAGCTACAACCCCCTGAGTTCTCTAGATCCAACCAAAATGTGTCTACAACCACCTATCCTTGCCCCATCCAACCGCCCTGTAATATAAAGGTAGACCAATTGTCACTATCACAAACTTTTCCACTATCACTACCATTGTCATTATCACTATGTATCTATCATTATCACATTGTCTTTGTCACTTTCACTGTCACTGTCACTATCACTATCACTGTCACTGTCATTGTCACTCTGTCATTTCCTCATCAACATGTATCTTCTCATAAACTAACTAACACGTGTACCATACCATGCATCAAATATATACCAACATACATACTATATCATGCATAAATCATGAACCAAAGATACATCAATAAAGAATAGTGAATCATGAACTAGAGTATCAACCATGTGTAACTTGTACCATAAACCATACCATCAACCATGTGTAGATATATACCATGTCATCAATGAAGTATCTCAAAGAACCAATGCATGCCCCTCATGCATATTCCACCATACAACATGAATATGCCTCAACCATATACAATCAACTCAAAGATAAGAACTATAAGAACCCTATCATGTGTTGAACCATATATAAGAGTGCTCCTCACTCTACCAAGAAACCAAGATATACAATATCCAGATACCAAACCACCCATACCAAGTATTCCTCAAGCATACACCATATCATGACAAGAATTAACCATCAAAACAAGTATAAAACCATACCAATACCTCTAAAGCTGATCTGGAACTCTGAGAAGCTGACCTGTAGACCTCCTTTAGACTTTAGGGACCCGGTACCAGCATTTACTCAACCATTCATAAGATTTTTTATAGGTATGCGACTTTGTCTTATATTGCCCGTGTATATAGTTTTTTTCTCCACTGTAGCTCACATACATATGCTCCCTTTCTGACTTGTAATCCGCGTATACCTTAGAAACTACAGTTTTCTACAACTCCAAAAATTTCACCTTCGACCTTCCTTTGCTACCTCAGAAAATGACGCTACAACCTTAGCAAAAATATCACTAGATCACAAGAAAGATAAGCAATGAATAAGTATGTGAGTATTCTTGTGAATGACTCCTTGAGGTGTTTATATACTTGTGCTAGGTAACTCCTCTCCTTATTTTACAACTTCTAGGGTTTTCTTGTTACAACAACTTTACCCTTTCATTAAGGACTTTTAACCAACTAGGGGCTTCTTGACCACTTCTTTGGGGCTTACAAATTCACAGAGTCATATCTCCCTAATTGTGAGGAAATACGTGGTGTTACACATATCATAGGAAATGGTATGAACATGAGTATACATCTATGAGAGTCTTGCATGCATTTAGTCTGTCCTTGATGTCCATATTCCTCATTCAACTTTGGGTACTAAAACCACAACGTCGGGGCTTATTCAAGGGTTGACATCAATGAAAACCAAACTATCAACATACATAATGACTAACTTACCATTGTGTTATCTCCTCAAATAAATCAATTGAGATTTTTCATTTTAGGTGATAGGAAGTCTTTTAAAAAGGTAGTTTTTAAATTTTTAAAAGTTCATTTCTCAAAGATTTACGCATGTAATAAATTTTAAATAAAAGTTTGTTTAGTTTTTATTTGATCTAATTCAAATCTTAGGTTTCGGTGTCTTAGGCGAACATTTCAATTGTTCATTAGCCACTGAAAGTCGTAGCTTCTGGAAGCTTAAAGAAAGGAATCTAGGTCCATTTTAGCCACTAAAATCGTTGAAGTGGGGAAAGACCCAGCATGTCCTATCACACATTTCAACCGATGGGTTTGACATTTCTATGATTTCACAAGCCACCAAAAAGACTAGAGAAAGAACCATTCACGACCAGAAGTTGATCCCTCTGTGATATAAGCAAATCTTTCCAGATCGTTATATCATTAAGTCATGTGCTTACATACACTCCATTTATTTTAGTTATCCTCCATGACTGCTGCAAATCATCAACCGTTCCATCGCACCCCTTGTAATCAGTGCCACATTCTAAATATCACCCCAATTACCTCATTTCTATCACATCCAAGTCGATTTTCACTAAGTCTACGCGGTGTAACTCTCCCCCGAAATCTTCTCCTTCAATCACAGGTGTGAGAAAACATTGTGGGAAATGAAGAAAGGAACGTCAACCCTGAGGAAGGAGCTCAATGACATCGGTTACTCGAAAGCACACCTGGAGGTATGTCAAATGTTTAAGGATGCAAGGTGTTACAATTTTTGCAAAAAATTACAGAGTTCTCATTAGCAGGTGGCAGAGGCCTTTTCCCTCAATTTCGATGGAAAGAAAGAAATCATCGACCGGGATGAATTCGAGATAGATGAACCCCTCATAGCTGAAGTGACAGAGCCTCCAATGACTAGAGAGAAATGGTTTAAAACTACTGTTATTAATAATTTCGAATTCAGGACTTATTTAAAACCAGAACATAGGGGTTTGATATGGAAGAAAGATATTCATGTATCTTTCCTTGAAGAGAAATGGCTATAGTTATTAAAAGCCATAATGGTTTATATAACTTTTGAAGGGTGATACAACAGGGTGATGATTTACCATTTTAAACTTATAAACCATTTGACTGGTAGAAACCCACTCAATCTGCCCTATTTCCTCCACCAAATCTTATCCAAGATGGCTCATCAAGTCAAGGCCAAACCTAATCAAGTTGCAAGTAGATTATCCCACCATAGTCTAATCAAACTTTTGGTTTGAGAGTTGTTGCAAAGAAGAGGTAAAGAGTGGAATTACTTCTTATTTTGGAATGATTTCCAGACTGAGTTTCAGCCAGAGGGAAAAAAGAGTCCTCATTCCAAGAAGTCTTCCACTCCCAGAAGTGGAAAGAGGAGGAGTAGAAATATCTCTCCAGCCCCAGTCAATCAACCCTCTCCTTCCTCTAAGCTTGGAAAAACTAAGAAGAAATTAAATTTCAACAGTGAAGAAGAAAAGGCCAAAGAATCCCCAATGAAGAAAAACATTCTTAATCTTTCTTACACAGACTCAAAGGATGAAGAGCACCAGATTGAAATAGGGCATGAGGATTCAGTTACCACATGGCATGAAAATTATGTTTTTGTGGATATATACACAAAAAGTTATGAGAACCTTCCCTCACCTACACCTCAAGAAGAACAAGAACCACAAATTGTAGATGCCTCATCTAGAAAACGAGTGAAGCAGAGTAAATCAAAAGAAATCAAGAAACTTAAGAAGAAGCTAGTCGAGCAAGAAGTGCTAGAAAGGGTAATAAAAACCAGGTATGAAACTCTCAAAAAACTTTGCAGAAAGAAACTCAGATTTGGAAAGATTAGCTCATGAAATCATAAAGGAGAAGAAAAAGAAGGACAAGATTGTAAAAAACTACAACAACTTATGGATAGTAGCTCAGGGTTTGAAGAAAAAGGCCAGGGCTTTGAGGAAAAAATCCATGTCTTCAAAACACCAACCTCAGACACATGCTTCTCTTGAAACCCCTGCAGAGGTGGAAGTTTAGTGCAATGAACCAGAGGCAGCCAGTAACCCTACAAATTTTGAGCAAGATGCAAAAGCCTAAAAAGATCCGTCCTAAGGCATTTTTGAGCTAAGACAAGGGTATTTTTGAAATTTTGATAATCTCAGGTTTTGGTGGCTTAGGCGAACATATAGATTGTTCACTAGCCACCGAAAGAAAAACTTTCGGTAGCTAATCATCCCGAATTCTATCTACTCTAGCTATCGAAAGCACTGATATACAACCTAGGAGAGTTTCCTGGAGTGATAACAAATTGGTGTCATTGCCAGGGAGAGGATATTGAAGCTCAACTTCCTTGGGAGACGAGATGATCCAACTTTGATGATAGACAACATTTGGACACATTTTAGGTTGTAGCCATCTATCTAGTGACTCCATTGGAACAAAGTGGCTCCAAGAAGGGCTCATACCAAGGCAAACCAAGAAAGACCACTGGCAACACCAGTTCAAGATCTTGAGAAGATCATTAGAAGTGGAAAATCTTTGCAAAGTCAAACTTCTAGATTTGCAAGAGCATATAATCTAGGTATTTCAAGAAACACTTCTTCTTTTGTATCTAAAGAACCTCTTGTCAAATCCCCTTCTGTTGAAACTTCTAGTTCACAAAAAATTGAGATTGTGTCAGAAATCTTGAAGGGTGATGAGCCTTCAATTTCCTTTGATGTTATGGATTCTGTTTCTGAGCATGTTACCATATCCAATTTAAGAGAAGAAGTTGTAGAATCCCTCCAAGAAAACGACTCTTCCTCTTCTTTGAATTCTTCACCAATTAAGCCTACATAGGGTGTTTTCCATACTCATACCAGTATGCCTGCTCTTGAAGATATTTTACAAGATCTTTCCTCTAAGGGTGAACAAAACTTAGCCTTATTGCTCGGTTAGTTTTATAGAGATTTTTATTTTCCACCTTATTCAAGAAATGTTGCCCAGGGTAGTCATCCTACCAGTGCTTCTCCTTCTTTCCTAAATGAAGTCAGACAACCCTTGTCCATAGTCTCGGCTATCCCATCTCAGCCATCATCTTCTGAAGATTCTTCCTCTGCATCAACCCCCAATATTTCCATGGTTGTCCCTTTGACAAAGATGGAACAAATCTTATCCAATAGGTATGCCCCTCTTGTGTTTCCCAATCCCGTATCAGCCATGCCGACAGGAGATTATCATAAATATATGCTAAAGTTTACCGGATTCGGGGATTATACTGCTGAAGAACATATAGAATCTTTATATGCTTATGCTAAGAACATTAACGTTTCAGAGGAAGATGTTTGGACCAGAATTTTTGTGTAGAGATTGGATGGCCAATCCAGGAAGTGGTTCAAGGAACTACCAGCAAATTCAGTGGCAGGCATTGAGCAGTTAAATGAGGTATTTTTGAAACATTGGGGAGAAAGAAGATATCTCTTGTATTACATTTCTGAATTCAGAAATCTAAGAAGATAAAATGGGGAATCAGTCTCAGACTTCACCAAAAGATTTAATAAGATGTTCGGCAAGATTCCTGCAGAGATCAAGCCAACTGATGCATCAACAAAGATCACTTAATATTTTGCCTTTGATCCATAATTTTGCTTAATCCTTAGAGAAAGAATATCATCCACACTCGCTTTAATGAAAGATGTTGCTCTTGAGGCTGAATCTAACATTATGGCATCTCAGAAACTTAAAGGAAAATTTGAGAGAAAGAATTCGTCTGCAGATCCTCCTTCTTCTTCAAATATCAAAATGGAAAAGATGACCAAGATGTTAGATAGCTTGACCTCAGAAATGTCAAAACTGAAAATTCAGAGTCAACAACCAGTAAGAATTAAAGAGCCTAATGCTTATGCTCCCAGGAATCCCAATGCGTTCCCTTACAGAAGGAAAAACCAGCAAGTTCAGATCCTTCAGAGAGACAAGAATGTAGCCGATGACCAAAGAATTAGGGAACCCTTCCAAAATGAAATTCTAGAAGAAGAATAAGAGTTATCTCATGATGAAGTTGAAGAAGAAGATGACATCAACTGCTTTGGGGATGAAAATGATTCATCCTTTTTTACACAAGTAGATTATGAGGAAGCCCATATTGACGAGTAGATTCATGAGGAAAGAATTGAAGAATATTTTTATCAAATAGATGATCAGCCAGGTTACAATTTAAGATCTAAGACTGTTGCTCCAAAGCCATTGCTTTCTTCTCCCGAGAAAAAGAAAGAAGTTGTTTCCAAGCAACCTGCAACTCCTGTAAAGCAAACTTCCACTCCTGCAAAATAGCAGTAGAAGCAATTGCAGCCCCAAGCCAAAGAAAAAGTCACCCTCAGATCTCCTCCTAAAAAGGTAAAACCTTCTGATAGATTATCATACTCTTAATTTTGAATTAGAAATTCAGAAAGTAAAAATGCCTATGCCATTGACTGAACTTATGAAGAATGAAATTTTCAAGTCTGTTATCCTGAAGTCCCTTCAACCAAAGACTCCTCCAGTTGTTGATTACGTAAACCTTCAATATGACAAGCCCACAGTGACTATAAGACCTATGGTAGAAGGTCAAGATGACTCTTTTCCACCCTTCTACATATCTTTAAATATCCATGACAATATCCTTCACAACTGCTTGCTTGACTCGGGAGCGTCCCACAATCTTATGCCTAAAGCAGTGATGGATGAACTTGGGCTTGATGTCACAAAACCTTATCATGATCTCTTCTCTTTCGACTCTAGGAAATTCAGGTGCCTCGGCCTCATAAAATACCTTGTTATAAACCTTGCCCAGTTGCCCATGAGAAGTATGGTAATTGATGTTGTAGTGGTTGATATCCCACCCAAGTTCGGCCTCCTCTTGTCACATTCATGGAGAAAAAGGATGGGGGGTACCTTGCAGATGGATCTTTCGTATGCCACAGTCTCGGTGTTTGGAGGAGAGCTAAAGAGACTTTATAGAGAGAATCATCTTGCCTACATCATTAGTGATCGAAAAAATTCTATAAACCATCCCATTTATGCTTTAGACACAGACTTTGGATCATGTATTCTTTAAATAGATGATTCTTAGCCAGCTCCTTTGCAGCTCACAAAGCCTACTTATCAGCAGACTGATGGAGAGAGCACTCCCGTGTGGACCATGTTCTTTGATGGTGTCAATACCAAAGACTCAGCAAGTTCAGGTGTAGTTTTGATTTCTCCTACGAAAGAGGTTATGCATTTGTATTTTAAGCTTGATTTAAAAACTACTAACAATATAGAAGAGTATGAGACTTTTCTATTGGGATTAAATTCTTCCAAGGATATGGGAATCAAAGGACTAAAAGTGTTTGGATATGTGGATCTCATCATACAGCAAGTGAACATTACTTTCCAAGCAAAACATGTCAGATTGAAAGCCTACAGGGATGAGGTATGGAAAATTAGGGACTCTTTTTCTATTTTTGACATTTCTTATGTACCCAGAGCTATGAATCATCTTGTTGATTCCCTTGTTGTCTTAGCTAGTATGTTTATTCCTCCCATGCCTCCCAGACTAAATTATGAAATCCAAGTCAAATATAGACCATCCCTGCTCGACAATATCAAATATTGGAAAGTTTTTTAAGATGATGATGAGCTTAGTAGATTTCTCCAAGTGGTAGATGAATTTTTTGATATGCATATTGACCAGAAAAATCAAAATGAAGAGGAATCCAAGAAGCCTAAGCTAAAAATAAAAATGGGTCAACATGATATCATTCAGTTTCCCAACAATTATATACCTCGTGGTTTGGTGCCTCTTGAGAAGTTTTTCGATCATAACGATGTCCTCTACAAACCTGATAGGAAGGAGAAAGATCCTGCTATCCATGAGCACAATATAGGAAGCCAAAATCATCCTAAATCCATAAATTTGTCCGTTGAATTAACCATTGATCAGAGGTCTGAATATTGCAGCATTATGAAGGAATTCGTTGATGTTTTTTCTTGGAAATACAGTGATCTGAAAACCTATGATCCTGAGGTCATTCAACATAAGATTCCCCTTGATAAATACACCATCCCTTTCAAAAATAAACTGAGACCTATCAGTCCTCTCCTATTTCCTATAATTGAAAGAGAAATCAAAAAGCTCTTTGATGCCAAAATTATAATTCCTTTAAGATACTCTAAATGGATTGCAAATCTAGTGATAGTGAGAAAGAAAAATGGTGAGATCAGGTTATGTGTTGACTTTAGAAACCTAAATAAATGCTCAAAGAAAGAAAACTATCCCCTACCCAAGATGGAACATTTGCTGCAAAGAATTTCAGGGGCCACTGTCATGTCTTTCCTAGACGACTTCTCAGGCTATAACCAGATTTCTGTACATCCTCATGACCAAGAAAAAATTGCCTTTACTACTCCTTGGGGTACCTTCATGTACACCAAGATGCCATTTTGGCTAATGAATGTCGGGGCCACTTTTCAGAGGACCATGGACATAGCTTTCATGGGATAAAAGGACAATTTTGTCCTCATCTATCTTGATGACATCACAGTTTATTCTAGTAGTCATGAAGAGCATTTGAAGCATCTAAAAAGAGTATTTTTGAAATGCAGACGGTTCGGGATTTCGTTGAACCCCAAAAAATCTCAATTTTCTGTCAAGAAGGGCAAGCTCCTAAGCCACATCATTTCAGCAGAAGGTGTGAAAATTGATCCAGATTGGGTGGAATTAATTCAGAGGTTGTCTATACCAAGGTCAAAGAAGGATATCCAATCTCTACTTGGTAAGATAAAAAAATTCAGAAGATTTATTCCAAATTTCGTTGAGTTAGTGAAACACATAACTTCTATGCTAAAAAAGGGATCCGAGATAAAGTGGACAGACAATGCAAGAAGTTCATTTCAGGATATCAAATAGGATATCATGCAATCCCCCACTCTAATCAGTCTGGATTACACCAAGAACTTCTATATTTTCTCCTTTTCTTCCTATGACATGGTGGTAGCAGTCTTGTTACAAAAAGATGACAAAAATATTGATCACCCGGTGGCCTTTTTTAGAAAAACATTGAGAGACGTTGAGCTAAGGTATGATCCTATAGAAAAACAATCTTATGCTCTCATTAAGTCGTTAAAATCTTTCATAATTTATATCCTCCATGAAAAGGTTATCACATATGTTCCTTCAGCCTCTGTGAAGGATGTATTGACTCAGCCTGATATTGATGGAAAGAGAGCTAAATGGATCGCAAATATAATCGAGTTCGACATAGAAGTGAAGCCCACTAAGCTGGTAAAAGTCCAAGGCCTTGCCAAGCTTTTGATGGAAGAGAACTCTGATCTTTTGGACATAAATTTCATTGGGGAAAGTTCAGCAAGTTTGCAGACAGAGGTAGCAGTGGAAGGACAACATAACAACCAGCAGGTGGCCGAGCATTTGTTTGCATGTGAGTGGTATTCAGGTATTGCTCATTTTTTACAGAAGTTTGAAGTTCCTCATGAACTTATCATGACTCAAGCCCGAGCCCTTAATCTCAGAGCAATTAAATTTTGCATTTATAATAATCTTTTGTATTGGAAAGATCATGTTGGTCTACGACTAAGATGTTTAGACAAAAAAGAGTCAATTGCATTTATACATTAGTTTCATTCAAGTATTTGTGGAGGCCATCATTACTGAAGACCACAACTCATAAGATTTTAAGAGATGGGTATTATTGGCCTTTTCTTTTTTCAGATGTGTGTGCCTTTGTGAAATCTTGTGATAAATGTCAAAGATTCACAAGAAAACAACAACTAAAATCTCTGCCCCTGAGACCTATTGTAGTGAATGCTCATTTTCAGCAGTGAGGTTTAGATTTTATAGACAAGATTAATCCTTCATCTAGTGATCAGCATAAATGGATCTTGGTAGCCACTGACTATTTTACAAAATGGATAAAGGCAATCCCCACTAGAAATGCCACTCATCAGGTCGTCATGAAATTTCTCTATGAGAACATCCTGAGTAGATTCGGTTGCCCAAAAAGGCTAGTGACAAATAATGCAGCAGCTTTCAAAGCCGATGCATTGGTTTACATGTGTAAGTCAATGGGAATTCAATTGGTACACTCTACTCCCTACTACCCTCAAGGTAATGGCCTTGTTGATTCGTCCAATAAGAGTCTAATCAGAATCATCATAAATTTGTTGGAGGAGAATAAAAAGAGTTGGGATTCTAAACTAAAGTTTGCTCTTTGGGCAGACAGAGTAACTAACAAGAAATCCATAGGAACTTCTCCCTTCAAACTGGTTTATGGAACTGATGTTATTTTCCCTATTCAACTAATTTTACCAGTGGATAAATTTTTTCAGGAGGAACAAACTGAATCAAATGATATGATAAGAAGAATGCTTGACTTGGTAGAATTGCAGCAGGTCAGAGAATAGTTGGTGGATAAATCAGAGGCTCATCAAAAGAGGATCAAGGACACTTTTGATAGAAAGGCAAAGGTGGATGATTTTTAGGTTGGTGACTGGGTTCTAAAATGGGACGCCCTCAGACAAGATAAAGGAAAGCATGGCAAGTTCAACTCTTTTTGGATCGTTCCTTTCATGATAACTCAAGTGTTGGTCACTATAATTGCTTAATTGATTCAAACAATCAAGTGATACATAAATTGTCAACCCAGGGAAGTTTGTCTATTTCAAATATAACCACGCACTATATATGCTCAATTCCAAAAGCAACTTAGAGTTGTAGTAAAGAAACGTATACTAATCACACTTGCTTTGAATGAACTGAAGTTCTGAATTAAATCACAGGAAAGCAACCTCCCTATTGCAGATCTTAAAGATTAATCTAATAATCCTGGATTACATTAAAATAACACTTGCAATAGGAAAGAACAACTATTCTGCAACCAGAGAACAAGACCCTTACTCTCAAACAGAGACTTCAGTACTTCATTTCTGATTAACACTCTTTCATGAAAACAGTAATGCAGAGAAAGTTAACTCTATCTAGAAAAGAGCAAGGCCATCTAATTCTTTTCTTTCTAAGCAGGAACCTTAAGCCCTATCCCTGATTAGCACACTTGTGAAAATAACTGATATCTACAGAGAACTAGATCTCCTGATTCCTTCCTTTCTGAGCAGGAACCCTTAACCCAGTTTCACACTTGCAGAAGTAATTAGAATCTACAGAGAACCGGATGTTCTGATCCCTTCCTCTCTGAGAAGGAACCCTTAACCCAGTCTTTGGCTAGCACACTTGCAGAAGTAATTGAAATCTACAGAGAACAGGATATTATGATCCCTTCCTCTCTGAGCAGGAACCCTTAACCCAGTCTCTGGCTAGCACACTTGCAGAAGTAATTGAAATCTACAGAGAACAGGATATTATGATCCCTTCCTCTCTGAGCAGGAACCCTTAACCCATTCTCTGGCTAGCACACTTGCAGAAGTAATTCAAATCTACAGAGAACAGGATATTTTGATTCCTTCCTTTCTGAGCAGGAACCCTTAACCCAGTCTCTGACTAGCACACTTGCAGAAGTAATTGAAATCTACAGAGAACAGGATAATCTGATTCCTTCCTTTCTAAGCAGGAACCCTTAACCCAATCTCTAGCTAGCTTCATAAAATCATCACACAAGATTGCTAATAAAAACAATTATGAATTTCATTCAATAAACTAAGACAGAGTTCAGTAGTGTTTYAGCAAAGCGGAATTCATTAAAAGTAGTGTTTCAGCAAACAAAAGTTAATCAAAGCATAAACAGAGATTGTACTAACACACTTCTAAAACTAATGGGTGAATCTTGTGAAGAAGGTGGGCCCTCCCTTCTCACAAGATTCCCCTGAAACGAGAAAGCTAGAGAAGGATACTCAAAGCAATCTTTTATTCATCTGTCAAAATATCATATTACAATGTGGAAATGGAATACGTCCCTCTCTCTGAAAAACTTTCTCAATACATAAACTTGGCATCCTCGAATGATGATTTCCTCCTATTTAAAGAGGGAACCCCTTTGATACAATAAATTACAATGTGTATCTGAGTCTTATCTTTAGTCGGATCTACTTTCTAAACCAGCATAGGATGTCCTAGTCTCGCGCAACAAAATGCTATTACAGGAGCTGAATGAGGTATTGTTGTTATGGCTGGTGTAACAACTTCTTCTCGTTGTTGTTGATGTTGTTTAAGCATCGCAATTCGCGGGCTGTTTCAGCCATGTGAATTGCGCTCTTGACTGTGTCGGCATTCTTGTGTAGGAGCGATGGTTAGATCTTTGTTGACCGCTGACTGTAACGGCTTCCTTTGGGTTTCAGCATCGTCGGTCCTGGCGGTTTCCTTTGTGTTTCAACATCTGTGACCTTGGACTGTATAGCAGCTCTATGTTTCAGCATCTGCGACCTCAGACTGTATAACAGCTCTGTGTTTCGGCATATGCGACCTCGGACTGTATAAGAGCTCTGTGTTTCAGCATCTGCGACCTCGAACTGTATAGCAACTCTGTGTTTCAGCATCTGCGACCTCGGACTGTATAGTCGCTCTGTGTTTCAGCATCAGTTATGTGTTTTAGCAATAGGCCTCAAATGCTAATCTGCAGTTTTGAACACTTATGCATTTCTAATCAATGGTCAGGTATGAGAGTGATGTAAAATATTATGCAAAACAGATTAAACGTATAGTAATGAGAAGGGACGTTGTATACCTTTGGGATGATCAGATAAAGTGATAGTATGAGTCTAAATATGGGTGATCAAGAGTATAATAGTGGCAAAAAGTATAGGCAAAAAGGTACATTCTATGGTCCTAACATCCCCCCCAACTCAAGGTGTTGTGTGTCCTCAGGCAACTCACTCAGAATCAGAGTCTGGATACTGACTCTGATCATGTATGTTACTCAAGCAGTAACTGTGGGAGGTACTATCCATTGGCGTTTTGAACCCTTGCACCTGCTGTAATCTTTGCCATGCTGTTGTTTCTGCCTTCTTAGGTAGCTTATAATTGACTTGATACCTTTCTATTGGCAACCAGAGGATGGGAAAATAAAACCGGTACCCTATCCAATTTTCAGCACAATGTCTAACACACTGGATGTAGTTGGGTATCCTAGAAATTGCTACTTCTAGGTTGGCAGGAACAAAAGGATTGTGATGTTGTCTCTTCTCCATGGATTGCTGCCAAAATAAGTCATTGGCCTGGAGGGCAGGAATATCTATGGATCTGATGATGTGCTCACAATCCTGGAGCACTTCTGATTGTAGCTGCTGAACATGTTCAGTCACCCTGGTTGTTTTAAGAACTCATAATATTTTGTGATAAAATTGGTTGCCTTCTGTGGTTTTGGTCTAATCCATAGGAGGCGATTATCTTCATTGTGCTTAGCAGCCAAAAATTCATCTTGCCACAAAATCTGATTAGAGAGAAAGGAAGTAAATGCTCGAATTTGGATGTCCCCAACAAGGGGGTTTATATTTAGCAACCTGTTTTCTAGAATAGCATCATTATGAAAGCATGCCTCACAGAGGAGGTGTTAATCCCTGGTAGAGGCAGCTACAAAAGTTTTGACAAAATTTGTTGGTTGTATTACTCCATGGGGTTTACCTTCTATAATGGATTTGATCTGAAACCATGTGAATCTCTCCATAAGTAATAAGGAGTAGTTGCAAGATGGATTTCTTGTGGCCAGTAGCTTCTGCACCAAATCAAATACCAGGACCAATCTGTCTTTCAATTCTTTGTTCTTCTTCTTAAGCTCACGAGATTCCTAGCATGTCTGTTCTAATGCTTCCCAATTTGAGTAAGTATGGTTGATCCAGATTTGTTTGTGCACTTACAGGTTTTTGGCTTGAGTTTCAGCATACTCTTTCTTCCATTTTTGTATTTCTGCGTGCTCATCCCATAGCTGAGTCTGTTTTTCAGCGTTGGAAGTAGTGGGATGAGGTAAGGTTTGAGTGGATTGTTCCCTAGAAGTGGGGAGATTGATCTGGTTGGGAGGTGTGAATTCCTCCATAGGCATTGTCTGTACAACCTTGTTGACAAAGGTAGGGGCTTCGTTTGTTGCCCTGCAGGGCTCAGTTTTAAGCTTGGGAGGGCCTGCTAGTTCTTGTGTTGCAGCAGGTTCAGTCTTAAGCTTGGGAGGGCCTGTTGGTTCTTGTGTTGTAGCAGGTTCTTCCTTGGTTACAAAGGGTGAAGGAATAGGGGCTGCTCCTGGCACTGGGACTTGAATGACCTTGTAGCCTGCTTGATAGTAAATATCTCCACATTGGCAACACATATATTCTTTACACAAGCTCTCTGTAGGTTTTTCTGACAAGGTTGCTATACAGCCTAAGGTGTACAAATTTAGTTCCTTTTCATATGTTTCCTTTGCCGTGGCTAGTTCATGCTTATATGCTTCCAGTTCTGACTTTAAAAACTCGTTTTCCTGCAAGACAGGTGCCATTGTTGCTTCTGGTTGTTGGGGAGTAGCTGCAGGTATGGAAGCTTCTCCTTGTGTTTCATCTTCTTGGTGTAGGAAAAGTAGAGTTGCAGCACCCTGAGCCTCTAATTCCTGTATATCAATTTCAGTATCAGTGGCTGGTTCTTGTGTTTCAGCCACTGAATGGGTAGTTGGTTTTTCAGCTACTTGGCTTGAGGAGGGTACTGTTGCAGCATTATGGGCCTCTGATTCCTGTAATTCGATTTCAAAGTCAGTGGTTGGTTCTTGTGTTTCAGCCACTGGATGGGTAGCTAGTTCTTGTATTTCAGCTACTTTATTTGAAACAAATGATGTCTGGGCATCTGGTTCCTGTAAGTCCATTTCAATATCAGCGGCTGGTTCTTGTGTTTCAGCCGTAGTTGTTTCTTGTGTTTCAGCTATGGCTGGTTCTTGTGTTTCAGCCACTGAGTGGGTAGCTGGTTCTTGTGTTTCAGCTACTTTATGTGGAATAGATGATGTCACAACATCCTAGGCATCTGGTTCTTGTGTTTCAGTGCCCGTGGTTGGAATAGGCAAAGATCCCGGGATTAGGGAGGGTGGAGGTGTACGGGGTATCAGTCGAATCGGTGGGGGATCTAGGGTAGTGGTAATAAAGGGTGGCTTTGTTGAGCATCTTGTTCTTTTTTTCCGTAAGAAGGGTGGGAAGAGGGGGGTTTGTTTTCATTTTCGTGAAGGTCTTTCTTCAATGATGGGGCAAGAGGAATTATCTGGTTCAGAGTCATCACTAAGAATATGAAGGGCGGGAGTGGATGAATCTGGTAAGGTATGCGGCGGATTTGGTAGGGTAGGGGAATTGACTGGACTGGTTGGTTTTGTGGGTGGGCTATTGGGTACTTCGGGGGAGTCTGGGGGGTTTTGCGGTTGCTGCTCCTGAGGAATTTTGGCAGCTGGTTGGGGGTTTATGGGTGGGTTATTTAGTGGATGATTTTGTTGATCAAAACCCCTATGGATGAGAAATTGAACAAGACGGTGGTGTGTGAGTGAAAGGGTTGGATCTTTGGCCTTTCTATAGTAATGTGCCATATTTTTCAAACATCCCAGCAAATAATAGAGAATATTGACCCGTCTGTTATGTCTTAAATGAGAGAAAGTAGGAGAAAGTCGTGCTGGTAGACTACCTGATATCGACCTTCGCAGGTCATGTAGTGCTTGATGAATCTGGCGACCTCCAGCCATGGGGGTGGCAATGAGCTGAGCTGAACACCCCTGCCTTTCAATTCAATTCGTTCCCCGGGCAGGAAGAAGTTTTGCTGAACATTCCTGATGATATGCTTTCGGCTGAACATGCAAGTGTCGTCGATAGGGAGGCCTGAGACCTTTGCTATGTCTTATTCTGTTACAGATATTCGGACCCCTTCGACGACAGAATGGTCCTCCTGAAGATTTTGGGCGAACTGTAGGACTTGTTGTTCATTATATCCCTGAAGTCTGTGGAAGTAATTGAGCCACCCTGCCTACTAGAAGATTTGATACGCTATTGGATAGTGTTCGAGGAGCACTGTGGTGGCGGGCTCATTTCGTATGACAAATCCTCCCATGGCTACTAGCTCAGTAAGATACAGCGTCGAGAGTTTGTGTATCAGCTTCTGCACAGAGTGAGTTTTCTGAGCGACTTATGCAAGAATAGTGGTTAAATGCGCGAAAGGGTGGTGAAATGGGGATGGCGACAGTGAAATCGAGTGAAATGATGGTATCGCGGATTTGATGTGTACTTCCCCTCCCGTCAAGTGCGACTAGTAATGATTTCACTTGAATGGTCATAATGACTTAGAATCTTTCTCATTAACTATAGCCTAACTGAATTACATAATATTTACATACCTCGCCTTACCAGTTGATTCGTTCTGCAAACAAGATATCATGCCTGTCCATGGTAGTCCTGTCATGGTGGAGACCTTTGATCTAATAGATAAATTGTGTCAAGGGTTTGCTGAATAGAAGGACGAACTATAATCTGAGGGCGTAAAAGCTTGCTGACAGACGATGGTGGAAGACTGGTGTTTCAGCAACAGAGAAAAACGAAACAATTGTTGTAGATGAAGAACTGCTAAGCAATGGTGTTTCAGTATCGGAAGAAAGTCAAAAGTGTTGATCGGTGGTGTTTCAGCATCGGAAGAAAGTCAAAAGTGCTGAACGGTGGTGTTTCAGCATCGGGAAAAAGTCGAAAGTGCTGAACAGTGGTGTTTCAGCATCGGGAAAAAGTCGAAAGTGTTGAATAGTGGTGTTTCGGCATCAGAGAAAATGATGAAGGGTTGCTGACAATGGTGTTTCAGCAACGGAAAATAAAAGGCGAAACAATTGCTGGATGGTGTTGTTTCGTCGATGGAGAATGGTGAGGAAATGGTGGACTGTAGTGTTTTGGAAGTGGGAAGAAAAAAAAGTGTTGAACAGTAGTGTTTCAGCATCGGGGAAAAAGTCAACAGTGCTGAACAGTGGTGTTTCAGCATCGTGAAAGGGAAAGGCGAAACAATTGCTGGACGGAGTTGTTTCGTCGATGAAGGATGGTGAGGGAATGGGAAAAAGTGGCAAAAAGGTTGTCGAGCCATGATGGGGGAAAAAGGTGTGAGTTTGGTGTTTCAGTAATGAAGGAAAGGGGGCGGATTGTTGACAGTGGTGTTTCGGCAACCGAGAAAAGTCAAAAGTGCGGAACGGTGGTGTTTCAGCACCGTGAAGGTCAACAGTGCTGAAAAGTGGTGTTTCAGCATCGTGAAAGCTTGTCTCTTTGAAGTAGGATCGTCCTCTCCTAGTGGTTGTACTTTGATCAGGAATCTGCAAAAATCAACTGTAGCAAGGTATTTCTTGACAGGGATTATTAGTAAACAAAATCTAATATAATATAATACTAAAGAAAATTAACTTAAAAGAATTAATTGCTATTAGGGGTAGAATCCCCCTCGATGAAGAGAAAATGGGCGTCTACCATGCATGTGGCCTTAAAATCCTCTTTAGAAATAGGTTGTTGGTACAGACGGAGCCAATGACCATTTACAAGTAACGGAGTTCTGGAGTCATCGATTGTGAGGAGCCTTACTGTTCCATTGGGGAAAACTGTGTCTACTTCGTAAGGTCCAAGCCATCTTGTACACAGTTTTCCTTGAAATTCTTTGAACCAGGAATCATACGTAGGGCCCAATTACCTTTTTGGAACTGCTTGTTTTTTATATTTTTGTCATGCCATTTTGATCTTTACTGTTGACTTATGGTTGTTTGTTGAATGGCATCTAGTCTTTTCTCCCCTAGTTCATTAAGTTGTTGCAACCTGGCCATTTGTGCATCGGTTAGATCAAGGTTGACAGCTAAAGCAGTCCTTAAGGTTTTTATCTCAAATTCCACAGGAAAAACAACACTCTTTCCATAGACTAATTCATAGGGAGAGAATCCTGTAGTATTTCTCCAGGTAGTTATGTAGGCCCATAGTGCTTCAAGGAGCCTGTGGGACCAATCCTTTCTACTTGCCTTCACTGTTTTTGTGAGAATGGCTTCTATTACTTTGTTTGTGCTTTCCACCTGTCCATTGGCTTGGGGGTGGTATACTGTAGTCATTCTCTGTTGAATATGATATTTCTGAAGGGTGGCTTTGAACCCATGAGAGTTGAAAGGAGGTCCTCCATCTGTAACTAATTCTCTTGGCATTCCAAATCTAGTGAAGATGTCTTTAAATAAGAAATCTATAACTGCTTCTTCAGTCACTCTGTGGAGTGCCTTGGCTTCCACCCATTTAGTCATGTAGTCTGTGCAGACCAGTATATAAACTTTTTGATTGGATGGAGGGTTGATGGGTCCTATGAAGTCTAAGGCCCATCTTTCAAATGGTTCAAGTACTACCTGGGGATGTAATGGCATTTCATCTCTATGATTAGGTTGGCCTACTCTTTGGAAGCTATCATAGGCTTTGACATATTTCTTTGCATCTTTGAAGAGTGAGGGCCAATAGTACCCCATCCTGAGAATTTTATATGTTGTTCTTTTATCAGCAAAATTCCCTCCACAAGGGCCATCATAACAAGCTTTCAATAGATCATACACCTCATCTTCTCGAACACACCTTTAGATTTCTTGATCAGCTCCTGTATGGAAAAGGTACCCACTTATCCAACTATACCGAGCACTTTGATGAATAATAATTTTTTTCTCTCGGTAGGATAGATGTGATGGAAACATCCCTGCAACCAAGTAGTTAGCAATATCTGCATACCAAGGTGAGTGAGTAGAAACTGCAAATAGATATTCATCAGGAAAGGAATCATCTACTGGGGTATCATAATTAGGTGTCAATCGAGAAAGGAAATCAGCAACTACATTCTCTTTTCCTTGTCTATCTACAATTGTAATATCAAATTCTTGCAATAATAGTAGCCATCTGGTGACTCTAGCATTTGTGATAGGTTTATTCATTAAGTACTTTATAGCTGAGTGATCAGTATGGACAAAAGTAGAATAGCCAGTAATGTAATGTCTAAATTTATTAATTGCATAGATAACTGCTAGGAATTCCTTCTCGGTGATTGTATAATTGAGTTTAGCAGGGGTCATATTCTTGCTGATGAAATATATAGCATAAGGGAGATGATCTTCTTCCTATCCCAAGACAGCTCCTATAGCAGTGTCTGAAGCATCGGAGGATATGTGAAAGGGAAGTGTCCAATCGGGTCCTCTAAGGATAGGAGTTGTAGATAACTGGTGTTTAAGTGTATTAAATGCTTCTTGACAAAAATTAGTCCAATTGAATTCAACATTTTTCATCGGTAAAACAAACAGGGGAGAAGCTATTTTAGAAAAATTCTTAATAAATCTTCTGCAGTATCCAGCATGTCCTAGAAATCTTCTTACCTCTGTTTGGGTTTTGGGAGTAGGAATATCCTTAATGACTTGTATTTTGGATGGGTCTACCTGAATTCCTTGAGATGAGATAAAATGTCCAAGCACTATCCCTTCACTCATCATCATATGGCATTTTTCTGTACTTAAGGAGAGTTGGGCTTGTATGCATCGTTTAAGTACCTTCTCAAGGTTTTCCAGTGCTTCCTGAAAAGAAACACCATAAGGAGTAAAGTCATCCATAAAAATTTCCATAGAGTCATTAAGCATATCAGAAAAAATTCCTAAAACTGCCTTTTGGAAGGTTGTTGGTGCATTACATAGTCCAAATGGAAGGACTCTATAAGCAAAGGTTCCCCAAGGGCTGGTGAAGGTGGTTTTATCTTGATCTTGAGGTGCAATTTTAATCTGGTTGTACCCACTGAAACCATCTAAAAATGAGAAAAAAATCTTCCCTGACAAATTATCTAACACTTGATCGATGAATGGTAATGGAAAGTGATCTTTCTGAGTGGCTTTATTTAAAGCTCTGTAATCCACACATACTCTCCAATTCTCGTTCTTCTTAGGAACTATTACCAACGGGGACACCCATTCACTATCTGATATAGGATAGATAAACACTGCATTGAGAAATTTTTGAAGTTCTTCCTTGAGGATTTCTCTTAAATTTGGGTTCATTCGTCGTTGTGGTTGACAGATTGGTCGAAAATCTTCCTTAATATATATTCTATGAGTACATAATTCAGGGGATATTCCTTTCATGTCTGTGTAATCCCATGTGAATGCTTCTTTATTTTCCTGAAGTAACTTCATTAACTGTTGTGTTTCAACATCTGTCAAATGAGGGTTTATATTCAATGTTTTGCCAGGTTCAATTTCGACTGGTATGCTTTTGGAGGAGATGGTTTCAGGTGTTTGAGGTGGGCTTCCCAAATTGAGGTTTTCTTGATTATCAGACTCCAACAGTGTAGTTAATTGATTATGAATTTCTGGAGTCACAGAGGAGGGCTCGCAAATAAAATTATTGATAATTTCATCCTTAATAGAGTCTTTTAGTCTTAAAGCTTGTCCGATAGTCAAAAGAGGTTGAGTAGGTTGATCCTCAAAATATACCCATACATAATTATCATTATTAGCCAGGGGTGTAGCATGAGGATAGAGTGTAAGATGCTTAGTTTCATAACTGTTTGAAATTGTCATTGACCCTGATCTACAGCTGATAAAAGCATCTGTTGTGGCTAGCCAAGGTCTACCCAGAATTAGAGGGTGGCCCCCCAACTTTGTTTTGGGTTGTAGCACTGTAAAGTCAACTGGATAATTCTAGGATTCCACAGAGATATTGAGGTCTTCAATGAATCCTTCTAGTTTAATTGTGGATCGATCAGCCAATTCTAGGATAGTTGGGGTCTCTCTGACTTCATTTTGTAATTGTAGCAGTTGTAAGGTTTCTAAAGTCATGATATTGATGGTTGCACCTAGGTCTACCTGGACTCGAGGGATTATCGTTTTTCCAACTTGTACTGTAACAGTAGGATGGCCAGGATCACCATATTTGACTGGGGAAGTCTTGCCTGACATTAATGCAGACAGGTCTCCCATAACATGGACTGTAAGGGGATCCTTAGTTTTCCTACCAGGCTTTTTAACACAGATATCTCGCATTGTCCTAGCATAGATAGGTACGTCTCGAAGTGCTTGTAGTAGAGGAATTTTAACATATAAATTTTGTAATTCCCCTAGAAGATTAAAGGCTGGTGGTTCAGGCGTTTTAGTTAAGGCTAAATGCTCAGGAAATGGTGGTGTTGTTGTTTCAGCAACATTGTTAGAGGATGATTGTACCTTTTCAGGTACATCATGCTCTTTTATTTCCTCTTTATCAGAAGAGGTAACATTAGCTATGGTAGGTTCCACTATTCTCCCAAATCGAAGATGAATATAGTTTCATTGTGCAGGGAGAAGGGAAAGTGTCGGTTGGTTATAAATATCAATGCACTGCACAGCTTTATTATTCGGGTTGGGGTTAGGTTGTACAGGTAGTTGGGGTCTCATCGTTTGATTTTTTTGAGGAGTACCTGCTGGTAAGGAGAGTGGTTGTGAGAATTGAGGTAATTGGTTTTGAAAAGGGGTTTGTTGTCCTCTCCAATTTTGATTCCATTGGCTCTGATATGGTTGTTGTTGTTGTGGAGGCCAAGG
>ML778905.1:117969-129384 GCA_009831015.1 Picea engelmannii | reverse complement strand
TATCTAAAGAAAAGAAATCATAAGTGATTTTGAAATCTATAGCTATCTTCCCCGGCAACGGCGCCAAAATGTTGGTCACTATAATTGCTTAATTGATTCAAACAATCAAGTGATACATAAATTGTCAACCCAGGGAAGTCTGTCTATTTCAAAGATAACCACGCACTATATATTCTCAATTCCAAAAGAAACTTAGAGTTGTAGTAAAGAAACTTATACTAATCACACTTGCTTTGAATGAACTGAAGTTCCGAATTGAATCACAGGAAAGAAACCTCCCTATTGCATATCTTAAAGATTAATCTAATAATCCTAGATTACATTAAAATAACACTTGCAATAGGAAAGAACAACTATTCTGCAACCAGAGAACAGGACCCTTACTCTCAAACAGAGACTTCAGTACTTCATTTCTGATTAACACTCTTTCATGAAAACAGTAATGCAGATAAAGTTAACTCTATCTAGCAAAGATCAAGGCGATCTAATTCCTTCCTTTCTAAGCAGGAACCTTAAGCCCTATCCCTGATTAGCACACTTGTGAAAATAACTGAGATCTGCAGAGAACTAGATCTCATGATTCCTTCCTTTCTGAGCAGGAACCCTTAACCTAGTTTCACACTTGCAGAAGTAATTAGAATCTACAGAGAATAGGATGTTCTGATCCCTTCCTCTCTGAGCAGGAACCCTTAACCCAGTCTCTGGCTAGCACACTTGCATAAGTAATTGAAATCTACGGAGAACAGGATATTCTGATCCCTTCCTCTCTGAGAAGGAACCCTTAACCCAGTCTCTGGATAGCACACTTGCAGAAGTAATTGAAATCTACAGAGAACAGGATATTCTGATCCCTTCCTCTCTGAGTAGGAACCCTTAACTCAATCTCTGGCTAGCACACTTGCGGAAGTAATTGAAATCTACAGAGAACAGGATATTCTGATTCCTTCCTTTCTGAGCATGAACCCTTAACCTAGTCTCTGACTAGCACACTTGCAGAAGTAATTGAAATCTACAGAGAACAAAATATTCTGATTCCTTCCTTTCTGAGCAGGAACCCTTAACCCAATCTCTGGCTAGATTCATAAAATCATCACACAAGATTGCTAATAAAAAGAATTACGAATTTCATTCAATAAACTAAGACAGAGTTCAGTAGTGTTTCAGCAAAGCGGAATTCATTAAAAGTAGTGTTTCAGCAAACAAAATTTAATCAAAGCATAAACAGAGATTGTACTAACACACTTCTAAAACTAATGGGTGAATCTTGTGAAGAAGGTGGGCCCTCCCTTCTCACAAGATTCCCCTGAAACGAGAAAGCTAGAGAAGGATACTCAAAGCAGTCTTTTATTCATCTGTCAAAATATCATATTACAATGTGGAAATGGAATACGTCCCTCTCTCTGAAAAACTTTTTCAATACATAAACTTGGCATCCTCGAATGATGATTTCCTCCTATTTAAAGAGGGAACCCCTTCGATACAATAAATTGCAATGTGTATCTGAGTCTTATCTTTAGTCGGATCTACTTTCTAAACCAGCATAGGATGTCCTAGTCTCGCACAACAAAATGCTATTACAGGAGCTGAATGAGGTATTGTTGTTACGGCTGGTGTAACAGCTTCTTCTCGTTGCTGCTGATGTTGTTTCAGCATCGCAATTCGTGGGTTGTTTCAGCCACGTGAATCGCGCTCTTGATTGTGTCGGCATTCTTGTGTAGGAGCGACGGTTAGAGCTTTGTTGACCGCTGACTGTAATGGCTTCCTTTGTGTTTCATCATCGTCAGTCCTGGCGGTTTCCTTTGTGTTTCAGCATCTGCGACTTCGAACTGTATAGCAGCTCTGTGTTTCAGCATCTGCAACCTCAGACTGTATAACAGCTTTGTGTTTCAGCATCTGCGACCTCGGACTGTATAACAACTCTGTGTTTCAGCATCTGTGACCTTGGACTGTATAGCAGCTCTGTGTTTCAACATCTGCGACCTCGGACTGTATAGCCACTCTGTGTTTCAGCATCAGTTATGTGTTTCAACAATAGGCCTCAAATGCTAATCTGCAGTTTTGAACACTTATGCATTTCTAATCAATGGTCAAGTACGAGAGTGATGTAAAATATTATTCAAAACAGATTAAACGTATAGTAATGAGAAGGGACATTGTATACCTTTGGNATGATCAGATAAAGTGATAGTATGAGTCTAAATATGGGTGATCAAGAGTATAATAGTGGCAAAAAGTATAGGCAAAAAGGTACATTGTGTGGTCCTAACATCAAGTACAACACAACAACAACTTCATTATGCAAAGTCTGGAAGGTGAAGAAATGTTTGGTGACCCAGTCAATGGGCGTTTTCTGAAACTCTATTTTATCTAAGGCTTTGAAGCCTTGTCATTGTAATTTTTATTTTTTATCTTTTGTTTTTACAGAATAACTCCATGCCCAATGGAAACACTAGTAGATAGGTTTGAATTATTGTTTTTCAGGAAAGGCATTGGTTATGTGGTTCTTGAAACCTCACAGGGAGGCTTTCACCCCCAATAGGAGATAATGTTATCTCCTCAAATAAATCAATTGAGATTTTTCATTTTAGGTGATAGGAAGTCTTTTAAAAAGGTACTTTTTAAATTTTTAAAAGTTCATTTCTCAAAGCTTTACGCATGTAATAAAGTTTAAATAAAAGTTTGTTTAGTTTTTATTTGATCTAATTCAAATCTCAAGTTTTGGTGGCTTAGGAAAACATTTTGATTGTTCATTATCCACCGAAATCCTTAGCTTCTGGAAGCTTAAAGAAAGGAATCCAAGGCCATTTTAGCCACCGAAATCACTGAAGCGGGGAAAGACCCAACACGTCCTATCACACATTTCAACCAACGGGTTCGATTATTCTATGATTGCACAAGCTTCCAAAAACACTGGAGAAAGAACCATTCATGACCAGAAGCTGGTCCCTCTGTGATATAAGCGAATCTTTCCAGATCCTTATATCATTAAGCCATGTGCTTACGTACCCTCCATTTATTTCATTCATTCACCATGACTGTTGCAAATCATCAACCATTCTGCTGCACCCCTTGTAATTAGTGCCATGTTCTAAATCTCACCCCAGTTACCTCATTTCTATCACAGCCGAGTCGATTTTCGCTAAGCCTACGCGGTGTAACTCTCCCCGGAAATCTGGTCCTTTGATCACAGGTGTGCTAAAACATTGTGGAAAATGAAGAAAGGAACGTCAACCCTGAGGAAGGATCTCAACGACATCGGTTACCTAGAAGCACACCCGGAGGTATGTCAAATGTTCAAGGATGCAGGGTGTTACAATTTTTGCAAAAAATTATAGATTTCTCGTCAGCAAGTGGTAGAGGCCTTTGCCCTCAATTTTGATGGAAAGAAAGCAATCATCAACCAAGATGAATTCGATATAGATGAAGCCCTCATAGTCGAAGTTACAGAGCTTCCCACGACTGGAGAGAAATGGTTTTAAAATACTATTATTAAGAATGTTGAATTCATGACTTATTTAAAAATAGAACACAGGGGTTTGATATGGAAGAAATATATTCTTGTATCTTTCCTTGAAGAGAAATGGAAGCAGTTATTAAAATCCATAATGGTTTCTATAACTTGTGAAGGGCGATGCAACAGGGTGATGATTTACCATTTTAAACTTATAAACCATTTGACTGGTAGAAAACCACTCAATCTACCCTATTTCCTCCACCGAATCTTATCCAATATGGCTCATCAAGTCAAGGCCAAACCTAATCAAGTTGCAGATAGATTATCCCACCATAGTCTAATCAAACTTTTGGTTTGTGAGGTGTTGCAAAGAAGAGGTAAAGAGTGGAATTACTTCTTATTCTAGAATGATTTCCAGACTGAGTTTCAGCCAGAGGGCAAAAAGAGTCCTCATTCCAAGAAGTCTTCCACTCCTAGAAGTGGAAAGAGGAGGAGGAGATCCATCTCTCCAACCCCAGTCAATCAACCCTCTCCTTCCTCTAAGCTTGGCAAAACTAAGAAGAAATTAAATTTCAACAGTGAAGAAGAAAAGGCCAAAGAATCCCCAGTGAAGAAAAACATCCTTAATCTTCCTTACACAAACTCAGAGGATGAAGAGCACCAGATTGAAACAAGGCATGAGGATTCATTTACCACAAGGCGTGAAAATTATATTTTTGTGGATATATACACAACAAGTTATGAGAACCTTCCCTCACGTACACCTCAAGAAGAACAATAACCACAAATTGCAAATGCCTCATCTAGCAAACGAGTGAAGTAGAGTAAATCAAAATAAATCAAGAAACGTAAGAAGAAGATAATCGAGCAAGAAGTGCTAGAAAGGGTAATAAAAACTAGGTATGAAACTCTCTCAAAAAACTTTGCAGAAATCAACTCAGCTTTGGAAAGATTAGTTCATAAAAGAATAAAGGAGAAGAAAAAGAAGGACAAGATTGTAAAAAACTACAACAACTTATGGAGAGTAGCTCAGGGTTTGAAGAAAAAGGTCGGGGCTTTGAGGAAAAAATCCATGTCTTCAAAACACCAGGCTCAGACACATGTTTCTCTTGAAACCCTTGCAAAGGTGGAAGTTCAGTGCAATGAACCAGAGGCATCCAGTAACCCTACAAGTTTTGAGTAAGATGCAAAAGCCTAAAAAGATCTATCCTAAGGCATTTTTGAGCTAAGACAAGGGTATTTTTGAAATTTTGATAATATCAAGTTTTTGTGGCTTAGGCAAACATATAGATTGTTCATTAGCCACCGAAAGCAGAACTTTCGGTAGCTAATCATCTTGAATTCTATCTACTCTAGCTACTGAAAGCACTGATAAGGCAAAAAGCTAATGTTTATACACAGGTCCAAGTTTTCCTTGTTCAAAATCCTCAGAAATGGTTCCAATCGATGGAAGATAATTAATGACATATTTATCAAGAGTTTGTTTTGGTTTTGGAGATGCTCTACAGAACAGAAAGGTAAACAACGGTTAGCTATTTTCAAGGATATAAGACTGTTTGACTGCCAACAGGTGTCATGTTCGACTCCTTCCATATCACATGAGATCCAGCAGCCTCGGAAGGCTCACTACACCTACCAAGAATTTGAAGAACATAAAGATCAGTAAAGAATTTGAATTGATCTAGTTTATAGGATCTTTATCTACTTTCTTGGGCCAGTTACCGATTTTCTATTTTTGGCAAAATTTGATCCAGTAATCTAGGATTTGGAAACTGTTTGTAAAAGGCTATAAATCCAAGAAAATTTGATGAACACAGGGTTCAATTTTGAATTCTATAATCTATTGTTGTTGTAAAAAGACACGTTCTTTAATATATTAAGCCTACAAGCTTCTTTCATTTGTTATTGTCAAACTCTCCCTCATCTTTTTCTATGCATATGAGTTGAAATCATTCTTTTGTCTATGTTTAATGGTCCCATGGTAACTGTCATCTTACTTTTCATTGTTAAGAAAGAATCATAAGCATCTTTGGCTAGTTTGTTGACCCATCATATATATTTCCTATGTATGTTCTGGTTAACTGGTTGGTTTTCTTATCCATTTGATTTACAAACCTATCTGATAATAGCTCCTGAAGGCCTTGCATTGCATGAATATAGCTAGACTGTCTTGAAGATACAATCCAGTGATTAAGATTTTCATCTTGATCCAAACCCACACCCATTATTGAGAAAATAGTTACAAAAAGGTTAAGTTACCAGGCATCTCTGATATACAACCTAGGAGAGTTTCCTGGAGTGATAACACATGGGATGAAATGCATTCCCCCCTTCACAATGCCCATACATAAAACAATGTCTTTCAACTATTTTTCTTGCAAGTCTTCTTATTTTCAAGCCCATGCATTTATTGCAAGGGAAATAACATTTCCCATTAGTATCAACCTGTGCCTCCAATGTAGCTCTTAAACTAGAAATTGTCCTTTGACTCTCTTCATGTGTTGGCATTGGGATTTCCTATATTTACAAGGAAATCCATTGGAAAAATATAAGTACATTAATATATGAATATATTCTTACGATACAAATGTCATCAAATTATATTGACCCCATATGTACTAGAGAATTAATCCATTTTTTTCATAGATTTATTAAAGGCTTATAACAGTTATCAAAAACGAATCAACAAATCAAAACCATACATTTTTACCACATAAGTTCCAAAGCTTGACTATACGCAAGTAATAAAATCAAACAATAAAAGAGAACTAGACCAAGATAAATTATATAGTAATTAAATGGAATTGAGTAGACATGTTCATACCTATTTCCCCAGGAATAATTTGTGTCCCCAAATGAAATAGGGTCTAAGGGTTAGGGATCCAATTTGGGTATTTAATTAAAAAGAGACAAAGTAAAATTAAAAGTTTGTAACCTTCAAATTACAAAACCCGAGCTATGTAGATCAATAATTGGATTTGAGGCAAGCATCACATACCAAAAATACTAACCTCTATCAATCTTTAAATGAATGTTGACTATGGAAAATTTGACTAAGTTAGTGAAGTCAATGACCATTAAATTGTTTTCAAACATGTAGTTTGCATATTCTATGTTCATAGTAGATCGAATAGCGAGCGTCGAAATATCGACTGATACAAATGTTCATTGGAAGTTTGATGTTCATCAAGGTGCCTAGAAGAAGAAGAAGAAAAAAGAGATTAAAATATTAATATTATGTCTTAATTTGCGACGATATGACTGAATTTATCCTTATCATTGGAAGTTTTTGTTGAATTTTCTCCCCTTGACTCCATACTTAACTTTTTTTTTGGTAGACAGATGAACAAAACTCTCGCTCACCTCCCTCACCTCATTTCCCTTACTCCACTTCTTCATCTATGTCATACTCACTTCTCTCCCCTTCTTACTTTACCCTCACCTTACCCCCTCACATCACATCACCTCACTCTCCCTACTTTGCTAACCACATTTCTCCCCTCCCCCCTACACTACCCTCTCCTTACCCCCTCTCATCCATATTCTCCCCATAATTAACCATATTTTAAACAATTTCCATGAATTATCAACCAATCAAATTACTACACATGGAAACCACGCACTTCATGACATGTGGTGACTGAGTATTGATGACACATTGGAAATTTACAACCAATCAGGTGATGACATGTGGTGACGAATGGGATTGTGACATGTGGAAGATTGGGTAACCTACCACATGGTGACACATGGAATCTGACTCATCACCACTGGGCAATGACTGGGCATGATGTGGAAGATGATCTGGCGGTCAAAATTTTAGTTATTTAATTAATTTCCTAAGGGATCGAATTCCAAGTCTCCATAATCTCTTATTGGTTCACATTAAAGGCATGGTAGACTTTTCATTATAAACATATGGAATCCAAATATCCCCATGCATGTGGGATAAGTATTTTTAACCAAAAATTCAAAATTTTAATGAGGAGGATGAAATTTAAATCAAGGGCCCAAATTTCCCCACAAATTTAATCAATGAATATTGAGCCTTGTTGTTCCAGAGGCCATAACTAGAGATTCAAGAGTTGGATTTTGGAAACATTTACCGTGTTGGAAAGGTAATTTTATGAGGAAGATGATGGAGAATGTTTCAAGGATTTAAATTGTCCATATTTCTCTCATAAATTGAAAGAACAGTCAACAATAATTTTATGGTGTGTTGATAAATCCGTTTGACACCTCGACTTCACGGGATCATATCTTGAGATCCAGGAATTGAAATTGCACCAGGAGGACTCATTGGAAATATAATAAAATTAAGACCACATATGAAATGATTTTCATGGCTAAGAAATTGGATATCACATCCAGAAAATTAAAACACGATCCCCTCTTTAAAACGAAAGTTAATGAATTATCATTGTGCTTTTGAGTTCATGTTGTCTAGGGTTTTTGATGCACCCATATGGTTTTAAAACCAAATATATCCTTATATATGAGCCAATAATCTTTCCATATGATCTATTGAACCAAAATCTATGGCTTCTGATGAGGGGTAAGAATCCCCCTCCTATCGAAAGGTAGCAACAAGAGAAGCGAACAAATATTCAAGTGTGCGACCACCTTTTGATCTACTGCCATATCTTTGAGAAAAATTTTATCATGATGAGCTAAGAAAGAATAAAGGGATGGATATGGAAGCCAATCCTTCTCATACAAAAGTGTCTTGTTCATTGATACTAGGTAAATGCATCCTACAAGCTCCTACAACCCCCGGGTATGTGATTAGTATAGTTAAAGTTGGTATGCAAACCCAATACATGCAGTATCACACCCTCATTGGTAAATTTTTAGGCTTATCGACTTCTAAAAGGGACCTAACTAAATGTATTAACTAGTGGTGGAAGCCTAGAGGTCATTATGAACTGCAACTGGGATCCAAGGGATTCTTCACAACTATCTTCCACAATCTGGAAGATAAGAAAAGAATATTTGAAAATGGTGTTGTAGGAAAATCTTCATGCGGACAGGTAGATCACCTCTAAGGCTTGAACTTAACCCTAGATAGAAAAATGCTTAACGTGGACACTGACTTCCTTTCAAATCTATCTAAACCTAATGCATGAGAAGGGAGAATAACAGAAGTACCCTTTAATCGACGTTTGTCCTTGCACGCTCCGAGTTGCGCTCCAATCCTTTTGCTCCTCGTTGAGGTCTGTGGACAAAACAAGATACGACCACTTCCTACTCTATTGACATTAGCTTGAAAATAGATCTATCAATAAATGATAATTTCATGTGATATCAGACACAAACTAGAAAGAAACAGGCCAAGCGTGTCATATTAATGAGAATAACGACAGCAGTACTTACAATCATAGATGCGAATGCGACAGCTTCGTCAAGTCCTCTTCGTCCAACCCTTTCCTGAAAGATCCACGACCTGGATAACAGAAGCTTCACTGATCACTTCTCTTTGGCTAACTGTCAGTTTCCTCCAAGATCATAAGTTTCATATGTTCAGTTCTTCCCCCTTTCCACCATCATAGAACCTGTTTATATAGGTTGGGAGGGGCCTAACCTCTTGATTTATGTTTAGAACCAGTTAGGAACCATCTCCTTGGATCAGGGATCTTTTGATGAAACCAAGAATTTGAGCACAACTGCCTTCTAATATCGAATGATCTCCTCCTCATTCGACTCAACGGGCTAACAATTGACCCAGAATAGGGAGCGCTCCCCCAAAAGGGGTATCAGAGCGTTGTAGCGCTCCTGGTGTGCCTTGGGAAAGCGCCAACACTCTTAAGATGAGTAGCGCTCCTCTAGAAGGGCCTAAGGGGCGTTATAACGCTCCTTGAATCATGGTAGAGGAGCGCCAGTGCTTCTGCAGCTGTATTAGGGGAGCGTTCCCCCTCCAAACCAATGTTTCAGGGTCTCTTTCAGGTGTCAAGAGCTATTTGATTCCAGTAAACCATTTTCTCTCTCCCAAATCAGTCATGTGAGGTTTCATAAGTGCCTCCTTATTGTCGTTATCATGGAATCATGTGTGAACATCATTTTCGACACCAGTGATCAAATTGCGACACTTGTGAAAGTTGTAGGGAAGATGCGACACTTACGACGATTGACAGGGACAATGCGACACTTAGCAATTTTGACGTGTAACAGAATGCCCCCCAAAGTATGAAGTCAGAAGATACGAACTGATGACTGAAATACTTTGCAGACGTTCAAGCAAGGGTATGGACTCAGAGAACCTGACGAAAGCTGCACACAAACATCCAACAAATATCATGACATATTCCAAAACCCAAGGCAGGCATACCTATGCTTGGGTGATCAAGACTGACGAAATATGGCCGCCATAAAATACACTGCGGATCCATAATCGTATTGGTAAAATAGGGTATAGCCACCGAAGATACACCATGGATCTATACTTTGATAACTCAGACTGATCGTAGCCATGAAGAATACACAGTGGATATACGAGATGACAAAACATAGCCACGACCAATACAAAGTGGATCTAAGTAACAATGTATGCGTTCTTTGTCCAGAACTCCTTCGCAACCTGGGTGAAACATGTATCAAAGCGAATTACTCAACCCAGGGTCTTCTTACCAATCCCCGTGTGATACGATTCTAACCATGTGAATAGATGTTTTGGTGTCGAACACGGTAGAAACCACTTGATTACCAGTCAATGAGGTAAACCTTTAACAAGTGCGAGGGAGATCACCATTAATGTCAATGATTCCCAAGGTATCTTAGTACATCCCACTGAACGTGAATATATGAGCTGAACTCGAACATTTGTGGAATCATTCGATCAGAGGCCAATGATGTAAACCCACTGTCGAATGTGAGGAGGCATTCCATTGAGGCATGCAGGTTCCAAAGTACTAAATAGTTTCTAAGTCTAAATCCCGGATGATGTGTTGGAGTCGACAGGAATAGACTCATCGAGGGAGGGCCTTGATGTATCCCCCATCAACGACATGAAATAGACATAGAGATGTAATTGGTAGATCAAATGGACATGGACGGACACAGGTTTTGAGGCAAGATATTTGGGATGGATGACTCTTGAGGCGGATACTTCCCTTGAACACTGGGGCACAACAGAAAAACATGACATGGACCAAAATTGTGCAATGGATACTGTGACTTGCATCGGGTAACCCAAAGGAGTGAAAGGAAACTCAAATATTGGCTCAGTGCAGAGGTTCAGCGGATTATGATATGAGCGAATGACAAAGTGTCATGTTCAAGGGCAACTCTAAGAAGTGCTGGGTGGTGTTCTCAAGAGACTGCTTGGCTTGCTCCTTTCCATTTTTCCCCCATCCAGATAGATGAGTACCTCTTTTTAATTTAACGAGCTCGAGGAGGATAACACATGCTCGATATAACTCACCTTCGGTAAGTTCCTCTTCCTTTGTTTAACGAACCGGAAGAAATAAGGGTTCGGTCCCATATGGGTCTGTCGATGTGTGCTTTAACGAGTCCAAAGACAGAAAACTCGAAGGTTTTTTTGGATTATACAGTTTGGAAAAACACTTAAAAGAGAACTCTCTCAGTTCCTTTTTCGTACAGTAGTCCATCGAGACCGAAAAAGGGTTAAATTATCGCTCGAAAGACGCCCTTTCTAACCTTTTAACGAGTGTGAAAGGAAGCAAGATCACTCGACAATCTTTTCATTTTTAGAGAGTCTGAAAAGGGTTTAAAGGAGACTCCAGGGGGGTTCCTTTTTCGTGTGATCATATCCGTATGGGTCCGAAAAAGAGATAAAAATTTACCCGGTTGCGTTCTCATATGGTCGAGCTCGAGAACGAACTAAGACTATGCTCATAAATACGACAAGGTGAAGGATGTATTAGAACTGCCAATAAGCCTGCAATGCCAGAAACTAAAAACCAGGGATTAGTGGAGCCATTTTCACCATTAGAGAAACCCAAAAA
>ML778905.1:69499-106012 GCA_009831015.1 Picea engelmannii | reverse complement strand
ATTTTGACGTGTAACAAATGGGTTGTATTTCTACAACTCTATCGAATTATATCTTAGATTATGTATGGAAAGACTCATCCCAGAAAAAGGGAACTTTACCTATGCTCTGGTATGTATTAGGATCTACTCTCTCCCCCAAGAAGTCTCGCTAGGTGAAGTTCTGGAAGGCATAGGAAATACTCTGGGTATTTTTGTCAAATCAGTTGAGGCCACAAAAAAGAGCCTCTATACCTCCTATGCATGCATATGTGTTTACATGGATGTCTCAAAACCACTACCTGGATCCATCAAAATTGAGTACCAAGATGAAGAATGGGAACAAAGAAGTGACTATGAACATATCCCTTTCCATTGTTGCAAGTTCCATGAACATGAACATATTTTTATAGACTTCCCTTTAGATACACCTAGCAACCCCAACCCTCCATCACAGGAAAACCCCAAATATGGTTTCACATAGGTGTAGCGATGCATACGCCAAACCCATAAAACAAACCTAGCCTCCTCATCCTAAGGCACCCTCTACCAAAAACTCCTTTGAGATCCTCAACACCATCTCAGATGAAATCCCCCCCAACATCTCCCTTCCCATTTATAATAAATCCAATACCAAATCCAAAGAGAAAGTTATCCTAGATCCTATCCTTGAACATATCTCACCCACACCCACTCGTTTCCCTTTCGTTGAGGACCCTTCCCTTGGACATGGGACAGAAATGGAAGTAGAATGGGACGATCAAGAGCTTGCAGAAACTCACCTCATTAGGTTAGAGGAAGCATATCACAAAAAATAACTACAATCAGTCCCACTGGAACAACTTATAAAAGTACATAAGGCCTACCTCAACTCCATAGCTGGAGAGACTTCAAGATATAACACTAGACTAGTCATTATGTGAGAGGGGAAAAGAGATCCATGCAATCAAATAAAAAAATAAGGAAAAAGAGGAAGGAAATCCACTCAACAATTGATACAGGAGATAGGAAGCTATATGGTTAACTAAACTAAAATTAAAAATCTAATTGATATCTTTTTTCCGACCCCAAATCCTCTTTCCTCATGAAGCTCATATCATGGAATATAAGGGGTATAAATGGAAGGATGAAGAAATGAATCCTTTGAAATAGAATTATGATAGAGAATCCTGACATCTTGTTCCTTAAAGAAACTAAGTGTGCTGGAATAGTTGCAGAAAATATTCTTTCCAGAAGCTGGAAGAAAATCAATTTTATATTCAATGAATCCACTAGATCCGCAAGGGGACTGACTATTCTATGGAACCTAACTATGGTAGTTCTATAATACTTTTATTCCACTAAATGGTCGATCTTTACCTTCTATAGAACCATTGGATCAAACAAAAATGGATTGCTCACCAATGTGTACAGGTCGTAGAACCTCCAAGAAAAAGAAGACTTTCAACAAAATATTTATCATCTTGGAGCTATGGCTAGTAACAAAAATTGGATCTTGGGAGGTGATTTTAATCACATCAAATCCTTAGAATAAAAAAGGTGGGGGCATCAGACACCCAGAAAAATATTTTGAGGATTTTTGTGACACAACAAAATCCCTCCATTTGATAGACCTCGCCTTCAGGGAAAACACCTCCACTTGGTCAAATAGGCGTTCAGGTTCCCACCAAATCACCTGCAAAATATATTGTTTTCTAATATTAGAGCCTCTTATGATGGAAGGACTTATAATGGAAGCCAACATCCTTTCGGCCTCTGTCTCTGACCACTGGCCCATTCAATTCTAGTTGGATATTGTTGTGTCTCCATAACACAAGCCATTTTGTTTCAAAAAGTTTTGGTTATCCCACCCAAACTTCCAAGAAAATTCCCCCACCTAGTGGAAAAATGATGAAATTTCTCATGGATCTCTCATGTTTCGATTTCAACAAAAATTGAAAAAATTTAAGAATCACCTCAAAATCTAGAACAAAACGATCTTTGGAAAAAATTTCCAAGCCCAAAAGGAGTTGGAGCAAAGAATGTGAGAAATACAAAAGAAAATTATCACAAGTTGTAGCTCTGAGAAAATCCAATCAGAAGAAATCTCCCTTCGAAAACTGTTACAACAATTTTTTCCACACTCCATGCATCTTTCTTTGATGGCCTTTTGTTCCCCCCTGCAGACTCAAGTTCCCCTTTTTTTTCATTCCAGAGTAGAAAAAATCAAAGCTTTGCACATATACATGGGCCAGAGTTATACATCTTGCATATACACAGGTTTCTCCATTACAAGCCGTGTACATCGGCTTTTGTGCTAAGAAATTAAAAACATATGTCAGGTTTCCATACCATCTCACGAGGTCCATGATCCTTGACCTTCCATATAATAGAAACGCTCAGAATCAACCCTTCAATTCCATTTGGAGGCTATAAATTGATCCATATACAAGCCTTGAACACAAACATCATTCAGAGAAAAGACGCTCTGGAGAAATTTCACTTCATATTGAGTCTACATCCCTTTGTCCTTGAAATTCTAAACTTCTTGTGTTCAACCCCCAAGATATTCCTATCTTGAGAAGAAGAAACTCAATTACTCATATTACTTGTGAGATTTCCTTTATGGAGGATTGAAGTGGTGAAGGCTCAACTAGAGGGACTTAGTTTCTCGATTATGATATGTGTCGTTACACAATTTTGTCACTTATGTACTTATGTTGATTACATTAATAGAAATACTCTTTTCTCGTCCAATTATATGTCGCAAGTATTTACATTACTTTCCATGGGTGTATTTGTTATACATGTTAATGGATTAATCTAGATTTATGACCAGAATGAAATAAAAACACAGATTTATAATATTAACACAGAGACATAATGAACAATAACAGAGATACAATAAAACTTGACTTATATTCAATAAAAAATATGTTGAAAACTATAAATGCAAACTGAAAACAAGCTTGCTAGAATGGTGGCAGCTTATCTCTGAGAAGATATGTGACATATATGCTCATTCGAAAGAAAATGGTTACAATCAGGCTTTGAAGGAATATTTACAATAATCAGAAACTCCAAAACCCTATACATCCAAAAACCTAACCCTGGGAGATGAAGTGCTAAAATTCACGTGGGCCCTGTTGGGGTAAGTTAGTACATCAATTTCTAGGGGTCGTAACTTTTGCATATGATCTCTGTTTAGGGTGCAGGATATCTCGTTGAAAAGGTATCAACGAGGAGATTCATTTTGGGGGCTCAATCAAAGCCTTTATCCATCATTTAGGTTCCCAATCATGAAAAAACAATGTTTAGGACTTCAAAATGGCCTCGAAAGTTTGGGACCCGAAAAACTACTAAAACTAGTAAATTACCAAAAGACTGTTTTGAGCCAGTTGGAATAGGTGGGTGGCCACTGAGATCATATTGGATCAATCCTCCCCCCTTAGGAATAAATGGTGTCAATTGCGTTGATTTGTCCCATCAAATGAGGAAATTTATGTTGAATTTGGCCCTGGGTGAGCCACTTGCCTTGGTGCAGGAGTTGCCCTACTTTGACAACCCGATAAAGTTGGATCCTCTATTGGAGAGTGACCTTGACCTATGTGTCCATGATATAATCATTGGATTCATTTTCCATGCATTTATGGTTGAGCTATGTTGGTTTCAATTGTTCTGCAATCTTTGAGGTGTCCAATAATGGTGGAAAATAGGGTTGAAGGAGGTCCACATTGAACACTGGGTGAAATCCAAGGAAGGGGGGAATGTTGAGCTAAAAATAATATTCACCCACAACCTTGGTGATGGTGTAAGGTCCATAATAGAATGGACGAAGCTTCTAATGAGGCCCTGTAAATATTTCTTTATGCAAGTGCAACCAAAATTTTCTCCCACCTGAAACTGGTGTGGCACCAAGTGTTGATCATGGCACTATTTGTACTTGGCATTAGACTTCTGTAAAATATCCCAAACCTATTGGTGGATGTGTTGGATCCTATCAATGAACTGGTTGCCTTTGTTATCTTCAATTGGAGCATGCGATGAGTCTTCCTGAGTGGTCGCAAGGGGTAGTTCAACATCCATGGACCCAATGGTTGAAATCCCAAACCCACCTGAAAGGGTTTGTGGTCGGTTGAGATATGTATGGACTTGTTGTAGTTGTGATGAACATAGGGAATACTATCATCCCAGGTGCAGGGGTGCTTGTAATTTTACATGCGCGGGATGTACATGATCATTAGGTTGACGACCTTGGTTTGGCCATCCATCTAGGGGTGAAAGGCAGTGGATTTGTTGAGCTTGGTGTCCAGCGGTGACCAGGGGCTCGACCAGAATGTGTTCAAGAACCGGTTGTCCTGATATGAGATAATGTTTTGTGGGATCCCAAAGTGTACCCACACTCATTCAAAGAAGATCTTGGCAATGGCTTCTGTCGTGATGCTCTTCTTGCAGGCAGTCAAAATCACCATCTTGGCAAAGTGATCAACAACCACAAAAACACAGTCATTTCCCCACTCAGTGAATGGAAGGCCCGACATGTAGTCCATTGAGATGGATTCCTAGATCCTATCATGAGTAGTAAGAGGATTTTGCAGGCCTTGTTTCTTAGTGGTCGGTTTGGAAATAATGCATGAAGTGCAAGACAAATATACTTGTTGACATCATGTTGAAGTTTCATCCAGTATAAATGTTGTTGCAACACTACCACTATTGTTTCCACGCCGAAGTGTCCTGCCACCCAACTATAATGGGCTTCCCAAATCAAATTCGCTTGCTTGCTTGATAGAACGTTGATATCGACCAGATGGCACAACAACTCATCCTGAATATGGAAATTAGTGACAGTTTTCTTTGCACCCAAAAATAGGTAGGTGTTGGCGAAGTCAGGATCTGTGTCATAAAGATGGGGCCATTCGAAGGTCTCATGGTCACAAGAGTCTAGCACTGTGGTGATTGTCGCAAATGAAGATCAACTGAGGCAATCAATGACTCGGTTGGTACTTCTTATTTTATACTTGATGTTGAGGTGGAACTACTGGAAATATGTGGACCACTTATTATGTTGGTCATTCTGCATTTTTCCTTCTGTTTGGATTAACTATAATGACTTATGATTAGTTTGGATGGTTGTCTCCTTCCCAAGAATATAATTCCTCCACTGGCAGCAGGCTTTCATAATTTCTTTATCGTAAGTAGGGTACTTATGGATGTCATATGATAATGTTTCACTATGATAGGCCACGGGGTGGTTGTGCCGAGGGAGGACTGTACTCACAACATAGTATGAAGCATTTGTCTCGATCTCAAAGGGTTGTTGTAGGTCTAGTAATGAAAGCATTGTGTACAAGCACAAGCATTGCTTCTTATCATCGAACGATTTATGTTGGGACAGTCCCCACACAAATTTTTCCTTACCACCACCCCTGGTTATTTGTCTAAGGGCCCATGCAATATGGGAGAATCCCAACACGAACCTACGATAGAAATTGGTAAGGCATAAGAATATCTGAATATTAGTGAGAATGGTTGGGGCTGGATAGTCAGGGATGACTTGTATATTGGCTGGATCAACATCCACACCATGCGCATCAATAATGTAGCCTAGGTATTGGACCATGTCCATGGCGAAGGAGCATTTTTCCAAGTTGGAATATAGCTTGTGTTGTCATAGAGTGTGAAGAACTTGATGAATATGATGCAAGTATTCTTCCCAAGTCTTGCTATAGATGAGGATGTCATCCAGATACACCACCACAAAATAATTAGTGAAAGGCCGCAAGATATCTTCCATCATCCTCATGAAATTTTTTAGGGCATTTGTCAAACCAAAGGGAATGACCAGTCATTCAAAAATACCTTCTTTTGACTTGAAGAAAATTTTCCATACATATGTCTGGTCTATTGGGACCTGATGGTAGCCAGACTTAAAATCAATATTACTGAAGTATTTGTCCCCCTTGAGCTTGTTGATGATTGCAGCTATGTGATACATTCTCCATGACACAAACCTGAGAGAGAGCCCCTTAGAGGGGTGTGTGGTTCCTATATGAGACAAATATGGAACATAGATATGGTCTCCTCCTTACAGAGAGTTGATAAGAACTCTAGATGATTCTCCTATGTAATGGAGTGAGAAAGGAGATCTACAGAGTTGGACGTGCCTGTGGCTCAGCACAAGGTGAATGTGTGAAATCCCAAAGTGTTGGGTGCATTGTCATGAGACAGAGATGAAGATGATGTATTATCCTCCTCTGATCATAGATTTGATGATGAAACTCCAGATGAATCTCTTGTGTAATGTAGTGGGAAAGAATATTTGTTGAGTGGATGTACCTCTGGACGAGCACATGTGAACATGATCCCAGCGGTTGAGCACTAGTGAAGAAGTGGTTCTTCGGTGTAATGCAATGATCCATAGATATAGGCATCCCTATGGATGTGCCCCTAGTGGTTGAGCACTAGTGGGTGTATGATATCCCTTGCTATATTGTTCAAGATTCAAACCTGCCTGTAACCCTAATTGTAATGTAAAGGGTATAGGTCGGCCCAACCTTAATGTAATTAATAATTAATGTAAACGATAATTAATCTCATTAATATTAATTATATTATGAGATAGAGAGGTTTGCCATGTTGTGCCAATAGACACTTATTTTGACAAGTCAAGTCTAATATAAGTAAAGGTAAATTCCCCATTGAGGAATCATATCTTTTGTGTGAGTTTGGTAATTTCAGCAAGTACACCTTCTTGGGAAAAGTGCGCACCTTTCTTGGGGGCTAGTCTTCTAGGGTTTGCAAGAACCCTCTTGTGTGCTAGGTTTTATTGGTGGTGAAGGTATTTCTCTTGAAGAACATAGCAAAGGATTTGGTTGGGTTTTCTTCCCTTGTTGAGAAGGGTTTCCCAGGATACTTCTTGTGTACTTGTGCATGGTGTTTCTTCTTGATATCTTGGTTGCTGCAAATTGTTTATGGTTTAAGTAAAATGTTAAGATGAAATTAAATTCTTTCTTAAGCCTTTCTTATTGAAAAATCAACATGGTATCAGAGCATAGGTCTTGAAGAACCCATTGCACAAGCAATTTTCAACCATCTTCTCTCTCCTGTAAAAACGTACAACCCTCCTAGGGCTTCCAGAAATTATGTACGACCTACCTTTATAAGAGGTTTAAGCACTTGGCACTTGGACATTGGGGATACAAATACCATAGGAGTGTACAGCCTCCTTCAGCGCACCTCTAGCAAGCTTGAAAATGAAATTTTGAGCATTTTGAAATTTTGGCACTAGGGTTTCACTAATTTCTGTATAAATTTTAGTATTAGGGTTTCTGCAACTCATTAAAGGAGCTCTTCAGCTCACTAGTGTTCTCCTATATTTCAAATGTTTATTTTTGTCATTCATAAGTCCAACAAAAACTAAAACTGCTAACCTAGACTATCCGTTAGGTTTTCTAGCCTAGTTGACAAGGGGTTGTGAAGAATCTATAATTATGATGAACAAAACTATGATGGAAGATAAGCTTGATGGATCAAGAAACTTCAAGTTCCTGGAAGACAAGACTTCAAAGGAAGACTTATTGTGGGTGATACAAAAAGGTTTACCAGAGACAACTATTGATGAATGGAAGGAAGATAACGAAAAGACAAGGAAATCAATCATCTACACAAGCTCTTACATTGAAGGGCCAGCTTTAAAGTAACAAGATGACAAAATTTGACACTGTGACTACCTTATTCGTGAAATATATCAGAGGAAAGAGATCAACCAGGTGCCATTGGAGAAATCATATCAGCACCCTCAAGTATGCACTATATATATATATATATATATATATATATATATGGATCTAAAGTGATCTCAGTGCATTCAGAGGAACAACACACTAGANATATATATATATATGGATCTAAAGCGATCTCAGTGCATTCAGAGGAACAACACACTAGAAGTGAAGACTCCAGGTTTGATTGTTGCAATTTTCATTCCTCTAACGTATATTTATAAATTTTGCTACATTACAAGTAGGTGTTGTAGTTGTGACAACAATCCTTAAATTATCTTGATTCTAGAGATGTACTCATTATTCTCCTTTAAGAGATATTCTTGTGTTGGTTCCTTTTGTTTTCTTGTTCCAGATAGGTTAACAAGTAAGGAAGAGGTTTATCCTTCAAAGGGAGTCAAAACTATTTGAGAAAGAGGAAGAATAGAACCATCATTGAGGCAACTAATGCAATAATGCATTATTAGAATCCTTCTATGATTCTATGGGCAGAAGCATGCATGACACATTATATGTTCAGAACAAGATTTTTCACCAGACTTTGAAAAACATAACTCCCAAAGAAGCCTTCACCAAATGGAAGCCTGAGATTGAAAACTTCAGCATATTTGGGTGCCCAATGTATTTTCATGTACCCAAAGAGAAGAAGTCCAAGCTAGACCATTTAGGGGGAAAGGATACACTTATGGGATAACAATGAATCTTAGAAGACATTCCAGGTCAACATTCCTGGTCAGAGACAGATTGAGACAAGCAGAGATGTTGTCCTTGAAGAAGAGATAGCCTTTCAAAGATCCAGAGAATCTCATATGGAGATTGACAGTGAAACAATACCTTCTCCCCCTTCATCAGTTCAGAGGGAGACAGACATTATTCCAACTAATCCAATTTCTCCAGTTGATATGTCCATAGATATTGTAGTAAGGGCATAAAAGGCATGCCTAGGTTCAACAAAACTCTGCTAAAAGGTAGAGAAACATACAAGTCCC
This sequence comes from Picea engelmannii, assembly GCA_009831015.1. Classification (NCBI taxonomy): domain Eukaryota; kingdom Viridiplantae; phylum Streptophyta; class Pinopsida; order Pinales; family Pinaceae; genus Picea; species Picea engelmannii. Next base: position 97,287 of record ML778905.1, on the reverse strand, counting down.
TCAAGGGACACCTTGAGAAAGAAAAAGATTTTTTCAAAATCTATCCTTCAGTCATGAGCCACTTCATTGAAGAAGAAACAAGAGAAACATGTATGGAAAGATTCCATAACATGAAGAATACCAGTGTATCTTAAAGAATGATGTATAAGATATTATTCAGAGACCAAAAGGGAAGTTTGTGGTAACTTCTAAGTGGATCTATAAGATCAAGAATGCATCTGATGGAAGTGTCAAGAAATATAAAGCCATATCTATAGCTAGAGGATTATCACAAATAGAGGGAGTTGTCTATGATGAGACACTTGATCCAGTAATCCCGATACACTTCCATCCATACTACCATCCATGAGTTGGAAACTATATCAGATGAATGGATACTTTATGAGTTTGGGTTTCGACAAGAGTGTTGTTGATCCAAACCTATATTATTACAGTGTTGGTGACAAGAGCCTGATTTTGATGACTTATTCAGAAAGCCTTTTTGTTGAAAACAAGTAAGCCTTGACTTATGATTTCGAGATGAAGGATATGAGTATGATTCTCTACTTCCTCGAAGTATGACCGAGAACCAATGAGATTTTCCTAACTCAAGGAAAATATACAATGGGAATATTAAAGAAGTTTAGTATGACAGAATGCAAAAACATCGTGATATATTTGAAGAAAATGAATGATGATGATTCAGACGAGATTGATCCACAATTGATTGGATCATTGATGTATATGGTTAACACCAGACCTAATTCATCATATGCAATGAATATGCTTAGCCAATCCATGAGCCAGCTGAGACAGACTCATTATAGAACAGTAAAGCATGTATTGAGATATACATGAGGCAAAGTTTGATATGGCATGAGGTATTCCTCCAACTGTTAAATTGAGTTTGTAGGGATATGCCTATATAGATTGAGAAGAGAGTACAGTGGACTGGAAGATAATATTTGGTTGTTGTCTTACCATGAATTTTTCCATGGTTTCCTGATGCAGCAGAAAACAAAACTATGTGCCCTTGAGTACCACAGAAGCAGAGTATATAACATCGAGTGTGGGAAGCAATGTGTCTTCGCAAGCTTCTAACAGATTTACTTGATCATGATATAGATTCTATGATGTTAACAAGATCTGTATGTAAATCTCTTTGAGAACCTAGTGTTTCTCGATGGATCGAAACACGTTGAGATGAAATATCATTATATCAAAGATATGGTGCAGAGGAAAATAGTACACATGCAATACCTTCCTACACATGAGAAGATTGTAGACATATTCACCAAATTATCTTGGAGAATAATACTTCCCTATTTGAGAGGGAGTATTGATGACTACAACCAAGACAAATTTCAAAGTACATTCATGTGAGACTTGGCATGATGAAGAATTCCTCCCTAGCTGAGAGGGAGTGTTGATGATTGCATCTATGTGAGACATTATCTAGGACACAAACCTGAGAGAGATCCCCTGAGAGGGGTGTGTGGTTACTATCTGAGACAAAGATGGAATGTAGAGATGGCCTCCTCCTTACATATATTTGAGAATAACTCCAGATGATTCTCCTATGTAACACAGTGAGAAAGGAGATCTGCAGAGTTGGACGTGCCTGTGGATGAGCACAAGGTGAACATGTGAAATCCCAAAGTGTTGGGTGAATCATCATGAGACAGAGATGAATATGATGTATTAGCCTTCTCTGAGTAGAGAGTTGATGATGACACTCTAGATGACTCTCATGTGTAATGTAGTGGGAAAGAAAATCTGTTGAGTGGATGTGCATGTGGACGAGCACAGGCGAACGTGATCCTAGTGGTTGAGCACTAGTGAAGAAGTGGTTCTTATGTGTAATGTGGTGAGCCAAATATATGGACATCCCTATGGATGTGCCCCTATTATTTCATCACTATTGGGTGTATGATATCCCTTGCTATATTTTTCAAGAGTCGGACCTACCTGTAACCCTAATTGTAATGTAAAGGGTACAGGTCGGACCCACCTTAATGTAATTAATAATTAATGTAAAAGATAATTAATCTGGTTAAGATTAACTATATTATGAGATAGTGAGGTCAGCCCTGTTGTGCCAATAGACACTTATATTGACAGATCAAGTCTAATATAAGTAAAGGTAAATTCCCCATTGAGGAATCATATCTTTTGTGTGAGTTTGGTAATTTCAGCAAGTACACCTTTTTGGGAAAAATGCGCACCTCTCTCGGGATCTAGTATTCTAGGGTTTGCAAGCACCCTATTGTGTGCTAGGTTTTCTTGGTGGTGAAGGTATTTCTCTTGAACAATATAACAAAGGATTTTGCCTGGTTTTCTTCTGTTGTTGAGAAGGATTTCCCAAGATACTTCTTGTGTAGTTGTGCATGGTGTTTCTTATTGTGATCTTGGTTGTTGCAAATTGTTTATGGTTTAAGTAAAATTCTAAGATGAAATGAACTTCTTGCTTAAGTATTTCTTATTGAAAAATCAACAGAGCTTATCAAGGAGATCATCGATTCGAGGAATCGGGTATCGGTTCCTGACTGTGATTTTATTTAGAGCTTGGTAATCAATGTAGAGTCGCCAGGTCCCATATTTATTATACACCAGTGCAATTGGGCTTCCACAAGGTGATGATCTGGGTTGGATGTGCCCCTTCTGGAGAAGTTCTTGGATCTGACACTTGATCTCCTCATTTTCTAACAGAGAGCAACGATAGACTGGCCCATTGGGTAGCGATGGGGATCATATCGATGGGATGCTTGACCTGATAGTGAAGATTTACCCCAGTAGGTGATGAGAAGATGTCTTTGTATTATTCCACAACCTTATCCACTTACTTCTATTGCGTGGAGAGGTCGTTCGCAGAGTCCATGGATGTGGTTGCATCCTTTTGCTTATTTTGAGAGAGAATCAAAAAGAAGAAAAACTTCTAGGTATGATAAATGACCTTCCTACATTTCTTAGCAGAGATCAAGGAAATAACACTAGGTGGGACTACCTCGGGTATCTCGTATAATTTCCTAATCAAAGTAATAATAACACTGTGAAGACTAGACTCATATACAACATGACGTTTCCATAAATAAGGTTGGCCCAAAAGAACATAAAAAATTTCAAGGGGAGAAACATCACAAAATACCTCATCTTTGAATGGCTTGATGTCGTATGACAGGATACACTATTGGCTAACGTGAAGATCGCTTCCTTAACAGAGCCATCAGATGGTGTAGGGTTGTGGGTGCAGCATTGTTGGCAGTGCTAACCGCTTGACGACCTTTGTTGAGATGAGGTTCTTTTGTCTACCGCTATCAATGATGAAGTGAAATGGAGTGCCTTTCACCCACATCTATGAATGAAAGAGGTGCTCACCTTCCTCTGGCTCATTAGGTTCACTAGGTTGGATCTTGGTGGTAGAAATGGTGGAATTGGGTTCCATGTCAATGATATATCTCCCCTTTTCTGGTTCTGACTCAGAGTTGGAACCCACATCTGATTCAAGGGCTTTTACAACATCCACCAATGACTTCTTTGAGAAGAAATCAACAACATCCACCAATGGCTTCTTTGAGCAGAAATCAACAGTGTTATGTCAGGGGCTCTTATGGAAGTCACACCACTTCCTAGTATATTTCTTTGTCTTCCCATTATCCTTCTTTGCTTTCGGATTGCACTGGTTGTCCTGAGGTTTCCCATATTTTCTTTGTCCTTTGTTCTATGGGTTGGGGCTTCCCTTGCCCTGCTTCTATTGTGAGGGGTTCCCAAACCCAAACTATTGTGTCTTTTGTTTAAGCTTATTCTCAATTTTGACGACATATCGATAGACTGCACACAAGGATGAGATGTGCAAAAAATCCAATTATGTATGGATGTATCTATGCAGACCGTTGTTGTACTTGAGCACTAGATGTCACTCAAAATATTTGATACATGTTGGATTACTGAGAGGGGGGGTGAATCAATAATAGAGATTTTTAATCCTTGTAACCACAGTATGCAAGTGTTATTTATATTTATGATTAGTATAGAATTATCATCTAATAAGTGCAGAGTAAATAAACCATGAACAAATGAACAATCATACAATACATAGTACACTAGTATTTTTTACATGGAAACCCAATGCGGGAGAAAACCATGAAATGATTTTTCTTATTTGTCTTTAAGAATTACATTCATTGGAAGCACCAACTTCCTTTGTTTTCCAACTGCAACTGGAAGGAGGCTCTGACCCCATATTTTCATCCTATAACCTAAGGGAAGCTCCAACTCCCCAATTCTTTGGCTATAACCAGAAGGAGGATACAACCCCCTATGTTCTTCGGCTACAACCACCTATCCTTTCCCCATCCAACCGCCCTGAAATATAAGTACCAAATGTAGAAACTGAATATTTCACTGTCACAACCTGTTCTATCAAATTTTTCACTGGGAAAACTGTCACTGTATACTCATCAACCAATGTTATCAAATAACATATACCTCAAACACTATACCACAAGTTTGTACCTCAAACCATGTGCTAGAACCTCACTATTATACAATGTCTATATGTACCAATAAATTCAGCAACATACCTCAACCAAAATCCCTCAAACATGAACCAATACTAAAATTCAATAGATCTGCCTCAGATCAACTCTACAGCAATCCCTAAACTTCCAAGAGGGCACCCAACAGATTTACAAGGAAAAGTCTCAACCAAATTCATAAATTAAACACTACACATATGAAAACCATACCTTTTTCTTCTTGTAGCGTTCTATTGCCACAATTTTTTTGTTGCACTTTTTCTGTCACTATTTTTCTACCACACTTTTTCTGCCGCACTTTTCTCTATCAATAATAACTGCCCAAATAACCTTTCACAAAATATATATTCAATGATATTCAATAGGTGTTAATGGGATAACCTATTTATACTTCCATGTAGCTTCCTCAAGGGGTTAACTTCTAACCAACTTAACCCACTTTCCTTCTTTTAGGGCTAACCCACTTCTAACTACTTGTCCACTTCTAACTCACTTTGCTACAAATAGTAAATTTTCCACTTATAGTTGCAACTAAATTATTTTTAATCAATTTCTTTTGCAACCACTTTGACTTATCAATAAATAGTAAACTCACCATTTCTTAATGCAACCACTTTATTATTTAAATAATTTCTCTTTGCAACCACTTTGACTAATTTATCATTTAAATAATTTATCTTTACTCACAACTTCTTGTTACAACTAACTTTTCTATAATTAGTCAATTCATAACTTCTTTGCCCTTAACTAACTTCTTGTTGCAACCACTTTATTATTTAATTTATTTCTTGGTTAACCACTTTGAGTATTCAATATTCTCATCACAACTACTTTACCATAATTACCAAACTCAACTTCTTGTTGCAACTAATTTATATTTAATTGTTTTCTTAATGCAACAATTATACCCATGATTAACTCCTCGTTACCATCAATTTGACTAGTACACTTCTTCTAGGAGCTTCTAGAATAATTGACTTATTTGACCCTCTAGGGGCTTCTAGAAAACTCATGAGGGTTATCCAACTTCATATGGTCATAACTCTTTAACCGTGAGGAGTTATGTGACATTCCACGTGTCACCGAAAATGGCATGACATATACTATCCATCTAGAATAATATTACTTGTAAATTCACTGATCTTCATGCATTTATACCTCAAACATACTTGGGTCACTTACCCATGCCTTTGTGCTACTAGAATTCACTACCAGAATTATCTAAGGGTTGACATCAATGACAAGCAACCCAATTAATCAACAATACCCAACTTGCTGCGCAAGGTATGGAAAACATTGGTGAACTCTAGTATTGTTTGGTCTCTTTCATGCTGCAGTGTGGTCCATCTTGTATAGAAGTCATCATAACTTTCAATAGGGTAGTATTGTTCCTTAATAACATCCCTGAAGGAACCCCAACTGGGTGAAATTGCAAATAATGTGGATCCCTCTATTTCCTTTTTCTCACAGAAAGTCTCCCACCAATCTTTGATATGGGGGACAGCCTTAAGGAGCACAAATGTAATCTTTTCTCTATCAGAAAAGTTGTGGACAAAAAAATACCCTTCTAGAAGGTTTAACCATTTATCTACGGCATTTGCATATATTTGAACTTCAAATATAGGAATATAAAAATTGATTTGTACCTTCAAGGGGGTGGTGCCTCCGCTTGAGGTGGATGTGTCGCTTGTCGATGGCCATCGAAGGATTTGTGCAAATTTGTCTATCATCTCGTTCCTCTGTCACTCAAGGGATTCCTCTAACAATATTTTGAAAGGATCTCTTGTCTCTTTTTATATATCTTTTCTCTCCATGGATGGTTTCTTAGGCATGCGAGAGAAGTTTTCCTCAAGAGAAACAAGCTCAAGACCCAACTCTCTATACCCTAACAGCATCAGGGAAATGCACAAAAAAAACGACAAGGAGCAGACCACTCTGATATCACTGATCCAGATTTATGAGAGGAATGAAATGAAAACATGGATTTATAATATTAACACAGAGAAACAGTGAAAAATAACATAGATACAGTAAAACTTGACTTCTATTAAATCATAAATATGTTGAAAACTGTAAAATGTAGACTGAAAACAAGCTTACTAGAATGGTGGCAGCTTATCTTTGAGAAGAGATGTGACGACTACACTCATTCGCAAGAAGATGAGTACAATGAGGCTCTGAAGGAATTTTTACAATCAACATGAATGCCAAAGCTCTAGTAATCCAAAAACCTAACCGTAGGAGATGAACACCAAAAGTCATGTGGGCCCCGTTGGGGTAAGTTAGTACATCAACTTACCAAGGTCGTAACTTTTGCATACATTCTATGTTTAGGGTGAATGGTAGCTCATTGGAAAGGTATCGATGAGGACATTCATTTTGGGGGCTCAATCAGATCCTTTGGCTATAATTGAGGTTCATGATAATGAAAAAATAATGTTTAGTCCCTCAAAATGGCCCGAGAAGTTTGGGACCCGAAAAACTGCTAAAAATAGAATTCCCAAAAGACTGTTTTGTGCTAGTTGGAATAGGTGGGTGGTCATCGATATCCTCCTAGATCATGGATTATGCTATTTTATATGTTAACATTCTATACAATTTCTATATGCTTGTATATCTTGGTTGTTGAGGACAAGTTGCAGGCAACAAGCTTTCGTTCGTGAGCTCAACTGTGGTCTTCTTCGGACGTCTGGAAGAGGTGGGATTTTATCCTTCTTTTTTTAACATTTCTATTTATCTAGCATACTTGAGTTTAGAGTTGATTTCAGGGTATCATTCCATCTATTTTGGTATACCCCAAGATCATATTGTACTCCATTGTATACATATATCTTTGAGACTGGAGTCCATTGTGTCTTGTTCGTGACTATGAAAACCTATGGCATATGCCTATTTTGTATTTTATATTCATGGACATGAAAACCTATTTTTTATACATCCACATGGATCTGCAATTTAATCCAGATTGGCATCCATGTGTACAGAGTCAATATGAATTGTAATATTCTCATGAGTAACTAGTTTTTCCAGTTGGGTCCTTATTACTCCACTTCTCAGAATTATAATGTATTTTGGCCATTGTGATTTATCCTCTGACCTCACACATTAGGGGCCATCTGTTACAAAAAAAATTTCCACACTCCATTCATATTTCTTTGATGGCCTTTCATTTCCCCTTGCAGACTCAAGTTCCACTTTTTGTTCATTCCAGAGTAAAAAAATTCAAAGTTTTGCACATATACGTGAGCCACATTTATGCAGCTTGTGTATATGTAGGTTTCTCCATTACATCCCACGTACATTAGGTTTCCATGCCATGTCATGAGATCCATGATCCTTGACCTTCCATTTACTGGAAACACTCTGACTTGACCCTTCAATTCAATTTGGAGGTTATAAATTGAGCCATATACAAGCCTTGAACACACACATCATTCAGAGCAAAGACACTCTAGAGAAATTTCACTTCATATTGAGTCTACAACCCTTTGTCCTTGAAAGTCTAAACTTCTTGTGTTCAACCCCCAATCTCTTCCTATCTTGATAAGGAGAAACTAAATTACTCCTATTACTTGTGAGCTTGCCTTTGTAGAGAATTGAAGTGGTGAAGGCCCAGCAGGAGGGACTTAGTTTCTCGGTTCTGATATGTGTCGTTATAGAAGTTTGTCACCTATGTACTTTTGTTGATTACATTAACAAAAATACTCTTTTCTCGTCCAAATATATGTTGTAAATATTTACATTACTTTCCATGGGCATATTTTTTATAAATGTTCATGGATTATGCTAGTTTATATGCTAACATTCTATAAAATTTCTATATGCTTGTATATCTTGGTTTTTGAGGACAAGTTGCAAGAAATAAGCTTTCGGTCATGAGCTCAACCATGGTCTTCTTCAGATGTCTAGACAAGGTAGGATTTTATCCTTCTCTTTTTAGCATTTGTATTTATATAGCATACTTGAGTTTAGAGTTGCTTTTTGGGTCTTGTTCCATTTTTTGTGGTTTGCCCCTTGCCATAGAGATTTTCCTCATAACAAAAACAGTTGGATGAATGTTATACACATGAAGATATGTTATGGTGCCATAAATCTCAAGTTAAATGCCTTCGAGAAGGAAAAAGGAATACCAAATTATTTCACCAATCTATGCTTCAGAGACGTCACATTAACAGAATCACCAGACTGGAAAATGACCAAGGGAAACCCCTCTTAAATCATGCTGACATTGAACAAGAGCTTGTTAATTATTACAAAAACCTTCTCATGGATCCATGCCTGGATAGATCTATAGCTATTGAAAAAATAATTAGGCATGTGCCAGCCCTAATCACCGAGGACTAAAACAAAACTCTTCTCTGACCGATTTCTCTTGAGGAAGTAGATCAAGTGATGAGGGAAATGCAGATTGGAAAATCTCCATGCCCGGATGGTTTTACCACCAAATGTTTTCACCACTAATGGACAATGGCTAGATAAGAATTTTGGAAACTAGTGGAAGACTCAAGATGTTCCCGTGAATTCCTCCCAACTCTCAATGCCACCTTCTTAATGCTCATCCCTAAAGAAGAATGAATCTCACATCCTAAGAAGTTCATGCCCATCGCCCTATGCAATGTTATCTACAAGCTCATAACAAAGGTAATTGTTATCTACCTCAAACCAATTCTTCCTTTTATTATCTCAAAAGAGAAATTGGGTTATGTTGAGGGTAGACAGATTTAGACAGTGTAATTCTTGTTAGCTTTTTAGCTCCGGAGGTATTCTGTATGTGTGTCTTGTATGCGGGAGTTACCTTGTACCTACACTACTAGGCACTTGACTTTGTAATGGGATTTTATAAAGTTGTGATAAAGTGGTTATTATATTAAAGTGACTTTTTAATAAAGTGTACCTTCTAATATTAAAGTGACTTTATTTCATAAAGTGCACTTATGTTATAAAGTGAAAATGTACTCTAATATTTTAAAGTGGTTTATTTTGGAGGGAATGAATCACGACCCTTGATATTGTAAAGGTAAGATTAGATCGTGGCCATTAGATCTAGGGTTGGAGAAGGTGAAGGGTCACTTTCAGATTATAAGAGAATGCATTGGGTAGTGTGCAAGACACATTGAGAAGAGTTTGAGAGAGATTTCCAAGAGATCTTATGAGAGGAAAGAGGGTAGCAAGGAGGGCACATTTCCCAAGAGAGATTGGCCACAAATCCCAAGAGATTTTTATGTGTGAGGTTGTTGTAACTTGTTGTTGTTAGAGAGGTCATAATGTACGGATCTATACAATCTGTACAATAGGCTGGGAGGGTATGGATTTCGAGGCAGCATTGCTGCATGAAAATCGAGGAAATTTTCTGGTGTTTTGTTGGTGTTTTTGGGTAGTTTTATGTTGTTGTCCATACAACTGCTATTTGGAACAGATTCCAAGGTGTTGAAAGAGGGCAGGGCCGTACAACAGTACGAATTTTTGGGCACATTTTTCAAGGAAGAAATTTGGGACTGTTTGGTGTTGTAAGTTATTTCTCTTGGCTGTAAATGTATTGTTGTTGCTGATATATATTTACGGAATCTAATAAAATCTCTCTCTTTGGGTTTCCCCACATTGGGGTTTTCCCTAGCATTGCCTAAATTTATGAGTATTTTTTAGTTGAATGATTGTTCTTCATTGTGTTTATTCCACTGCAAAATTGCTTAGAAATGTGTATTTATGCTTATGGTAATTTGTGAATGTGGGTTTAGACATTTTAGAGTTCATATAAGACAGTTATCTCTAGGTTGCTAAGTGTATGACATAACGTTTTATAAGCTGATTTTTTCATTTAATTTCTACAATTCTTGCTCATGAAATAATACATTCCCTCAAATCTTCTTACACCCCTGAAATGCTCTTCAAGCTAGATTTTACAAAATATTTTTATACCATTATTTGGCAGTGCATGAAATACATTCTTGCAACTTTTGGATTTAACACATACTGGGTCAATTGGATTACTAAGCTTACCTCAATTGCCTTTTTCTCCATTCTTGTAAATGATGATCCCTCCAAAACCCTCTCACCTTCAAGAGGAATTTGACAGGGAGACCCCCTCTCTCCTTTTCTTTTTGTCATCATGGTTGAGGGGCTTAGAATATATATTCAAGCTCATATTTCCAATGGAAGTCTTCAAGGCCTTAAATTATCAGGCATGAATGCTCCTATCTCACATATCCAATTCATGGATGATACTATGATGATGGGTTTCTCTACTTCTAAGGAAGCATCCACTATACGTAAAATTCTTTATGAATTTGCTGCTAATTTTTGTATATCCATAAACTCTGGTAAATCCCATCTCTTCTTCTTTAACACCCGAGAGAAAATCCAAGTTCATCTCTCCAACCTTCTATCCTTCACCTGGAGTTCCCTTCCATCCAAATATTTGGGAGTTCCTTTAATTGGTTGCACCTCTTGCAATAGTTATTGGGAACCTCTCATTACCACTCTGAAAAATTGTCTCATCACATGGACTTTCGGATCTCTAAATCTAGTTAGGCGACTCACACTTTTGAAGTTAGTCCTCCAAGACATTCCTATATTTATCTTCTCAACACTATCTTCCCCAAAATTAGTTATAACCTCCATTCGCTCCATTCAAAGAAAATTTCTTTGGAAAGGCACTAAGGAAGGAAAAAAAATTGACTCTTATTAAGTGGGATGAACTATGCAAACCAAAACATTCAGGTGGACAAGGTCTGAGGGACCCTTGTCTCCTAAAAAATGTCATGGGAGCTAATATATGGTGGCAATGGTAAACACATCCAACCGACTTATGGGCCAAGCTATGGAGACACAAATATGATCTTGAAATTGAGGAATAAAAATTAATTTGGCTCAACAACTCGAATTCCATCTCCTCAATCTAGAACACAACCTAGGGAAATCACCACCTTGTATAGGAACATGCATTTTGTGAGGTAAGAAATGGACATACAACTCTTTTCTAGACTGAATCTTGGTAGTGATTACCCCCTCTCCATTCCAAGGAAAGCATGAAAGGAATCCTTCATCATATGCAACATAAAATTCACCTACCAGTTCAACACTTCTGGAATGCACAATCCTCTCATATTCATTGGAGAGACTAGAAGACTAGTCCGCTTGACTTGGACTTACCACAGAATTGTAACTTAGCATCCTCGAAGGAGGAGGTGAAAACAAGGAAAATATGTACTCACTTTGACTAGGACATTCTCCAGTGGCGCTATACTCCACAAGGATTATTCTCCATTAAATAGGAATACAAGTTAAAATCCAAACATCACCTTCTAGAAAAAGAGAAAATCTGGGCCAGAATTTCAAAAATCAATCATTGGCCCAAGGTTTGTACTTTTCTATGGTTGTTGGTCCAAAACAAAATTATCATTTGGGATAATATTTTAAAGTGGGGATTGAACAATTACTTCAACTTTCGAACACGAGCTGACCTCGAGATCTTCTCCTTGAGATTCCCCTGACAGGGCCTAGGGTTCTCAACACCAACCGCCATGGTATTGGGCTCACCCCCTCCCCCCTACCCCCGTAGTTTCCTGACCTAGTATCATTTCAGACGTTGCTCTCCTCGTATTCGAAATCTGTTAAGGGAGCACATACCTCCCATTTTTTCAAAAGATTAGAAGAAATACCAAAGGTGGTGGTCCACTCCACTTCTTCACGTCCCTTTTCTCTTCGACTAGCTGAAAATGGCTTAATAGGACAGTTTACAGGACTCTGGCCATCCCCCAAAGCTATGGGATTGTGTTTGGACCAGAATTGGAGGAAAATAATTAAAGGACAACTCTCTACAGCATTTTGTGGAAAGGGATTCTATGTTTTTCTCTTTGAAAATAACACAGATTCGAATATGATCTTCCAAAATGGACCATATTTCATGGGGACTAGAGGGATGTATCTAAACAAGTGGACACCAAACTTTAGTCTAGAGAACAATATCCCCTCTATTGTGCCATTTTGGGTTAGGCTTCCTTTCCTACACCTACATTGTTGGAATGACGAAACAATCAAAAACATAGTTAACTCCCTCGGTAGGTTCATTGATCAAGTTGAACCACGAGATGGCCTACAATATTGTGCAAGTTTATGTGTTGAAGTGGACCTAGAAAAAGGGCTTCCAAAAGAAATACATCTCATCCAAATGGTTGGACTTATATCCAAATGGTGGACTACGAACAACTCCCATTCAAATGCAAATATTGTCATGAATATGGCCACTTTGCCAAAAACTGCCCCAACGTGTCCGAGGAGCATCTAGAAAACAAGGCATATGAACAATGGAAACAAGAAAAATGCAAAAAAATGATGAACAAACTAGGGAACCTACAACTGGAATGCAAGAGAAACTCTGGACCCCCATCGCCAAGCAAATGGAAAGATACAATACATATCGAAGATGAATCTGAAAGCAGCAAGAACAAATTTGAATACCTGGAAACCCCATATCCAGAGCTGATCAGTTCCAAGGAAAACACAAAAGAAAACACTCAATACCCAGATGTAGTCATTGAGATATAGGTAGAATATCCAGACACCCATCTTCCAGTCACCCATCAAGAACAAGAAGAATACAGCCAAGAAGAATCTAGAGAAGAAATGGAAGTAGAAATTCCAAAGATTGTTCCAACCATGAAAGCAGGAAGAAAAACAAATATAGCCAGAATAGAGAAAGCGACCACTCTGGAAAAATACCTAGGAACCCAACCAACGCTGGAAGAAATCCTCGGAAAAGAAGAGAAAAATGGGAAAGCCCATCTTGTTGGACAACTAAGAGGGGGGGTGAATCAGTTGTTACTGTGCTTAAACAATTATTCTTATTTTGAAACTCATTACATAACTCTCAATGATGATCACTATAATGCAGGGAAGTAAACAATAGAACATTACGCACCATTCACACACATGAAATACACAGAGACAGATATTTCCTGAGGAAACCCATAAAGGGTAAAAACTTCTCGTTCTCTATATGATAAGTATTCTTTACATTATGTACATTACCATACATCTGAGCTCCAACTCATTGAGAGGCTACAACCTTTGTTTTTCAAGATGCAACTTGTTGAGAGCACCAACTCTCTATTTTATCTAGCACCAACTAGAGGGGAGCACCAAATCCCTGAATGTTCCAGCACCAACTTCTAGTCACACAGGCTCCAGCCTGTATAACAGAGAACACTTGTTCTCCCTTGCACCACCCTGCCACCCTGGTTTCTCTAGCTGCTACCAGATGGAATTTTCAACTCACTATGTTCAAGAACCCACTTAAACCTCTGAGGACAATAGTCCTCCCTAGCACCTCCCTTCCACCCTGATTATATAAAACTTTGGTTTCTGTGAAATTCTTATAGTGAATCCATATATGTCATGAGCTTACCTGGGTTATCACTGTTCTGCCATGATTTTTTGTTTAGTCTCCTTTCTCATCTTTCTGTTCTTCTTCTTTGTCTCAGCCTGCATGGCTTTTTTTCATCTTATTCTTTTGTTCTTCATTTCCTGCACATCATACTTCTCCATGCATACATCACCCTCAATGGCAGCAACAACTTCTTCTTTGTTATGTGTTTCCTTTTATCCTCCCAGTGCAATGCATTCCATGATCTACACCATTTGAACAGTTCTACACCTCGGGATATTCATTGTCACTCCCCTATGTCACTCTTGCTCTGCTTCTTGCATCAACGCCCTCTTCTTTGTTCTGTATCTCTGCCATCTGTCCAATCCTCTGTCTATTAATCATCACCTCTCTTCAGCTTCCATGGAAGTTCACCTGATGTGTTCATCATCTCTGAGCGTCATGCCAAGATTCCTTATCCTCTCTGGCAGTCGAGACTGTTCGTCTTCTTTGTCGATCACCCTGGAGACTCTTTGAATTCTCTGGTAGAAAACATCAGTGGTATCTAATAGTTACATCGAGGCTCTTCGACTCCTCTGGAAATCACCCTGAAGTCTCTTTGAGTCCTCTAACAGAATCCATCAGTGGTTTCTAGTAGTTACAGTGAGAACCTCTGGAGCCTTATGCCTTTGGAACCTTTCACCTTTCCTTTCACATGTGCCCTCAGGCGGTGACCAAACACCTGTTTAGAAGGTTATTTCGTGACTCACGTTTTGGGGATTCTCCCGTGAGTCTCCTTCAATCCTTCCTCTGGAATTCCCAATACCCATAATGGAGCCTAGCTATGCTAGCTCCTTCTATTCATGTGACCATTGGCGATGACCAAGTGCTTATCCATAAGGCACTTTTTCAATTCGCAATTTGGGAATTTGGAGATGAGGCTTCTCGACTCTCCAAGTCACGATCTTTGAAATGGAGCTTGGCAGCTCTAGCTCTACTCTCCATCTCTCAACGATGTGACCATGAGATGTGACCACTAGCTAGTCATTTGAGCGCTTCGCTCTTCAGATCAATTTCAGGTGACTTCTGGCGGTGACCAAATGCCTATTCATAAGGCTCTTTCACAAATCGCGTTTCGGGGATCTGGGGATGAGGCATCTCGAATCTCCAAGTCACAATCTCTGAAAAGGAGATTGGCAGCTCTAGATCTGCTCTCCAGCTCTCGACGATGTGACCATGAGATATGACCACTAGATATTCATTTGAGCACTTCGCTCTTCAGATCAACGGTCCATGATCCGTGGTGATCGGACGGCTATCCTTAATATTGGAACTTCATCTTTCGAGACTTTGGGGGAGTATTGATGCTAAAACTGTCGAAACTAAACTCCAGGAGTGACGTCATTCTTGCGTCACTCAATGACGTGTCATAAGTTGAGTAGCTTCCACGTGTCACTCAGACTTGTGATTTCCAATGGTCTGAGATGCTGAATAAACTTGACATTTGTCCTTGTATGATTGTGCCACGCGTCCTTACTGACGTAGACTCCCACCTATCCTTTATGACATGGTCTGTCATGAACTACCTCCTAGATCTGATGGCCTATATTCATCCTTGATCCAACGGCTTAGATCATATCGCGAGTTGGAAGGTTAGAGTACTTCGTTCCTTTGACTTTCTAGTCAACGAAATGATGATCTTTCACCACGTGTCCTATGGAACCAATGGTCCAGATATTATCATGATTTCGCCATGTGTCCTTCTTGGATAGACGCTCCATAATTCTCCTCGATCCAATGGCTCAGATATTTTTGCAACTTTGCATATCGCGAGTTGGAATGATAGAGCACCTCGTGACTTTGAATTTCCAGTTAGTGAAATGACGATCTTTCGACATGTGTCCTCCGGATCCAACGATCCACGACTGTCCTCGATGTATGGTAAGGATTCCTTCACATTTTTGGAGAGTTGGATGACTCTTGGTCTTATTTTCCTTCTAGCTTCACTAGATCTAACGGTTGTTGGTCCTTCGTAATTACTATATATCTGACGACCCAGATCTTATCGTGAGTTGGAAGGTTAGATAACTTCCTTCCTTTGACCTTTCAGTTAGCGAAATGTTGATCTGTGACCACGTGTCCTGCACGAAGATGGATGGTCCTCCTACTTTCGGGATTTTGTAAGCTCGCTTCACCTTGCACTTCAAAGAACGTGCAGGTTCTCTTGGATCCAACGACGGTCGGACCCTGTGCTCGAATCTAACGCCTAAGATCTGTCCTCCATCTACATGCTTGTCCTATCTGAATTCAGATCTGACAATCATCAGGAATTTTGAATGGGATCCAATGATCACTGTCGCTTCTCCTCCCGATCTTATGCATCCTCCTAACTTGGAAGAATTTTTAAGTGTCAAAGGCCTCGACCTTATGTTATCTCTCTCTATCTTTGGCAACAAGTTAACCTCGGCCTTGGTGCACACCTATGCAGTACGTGCGAATATGCGTTAATCCTCTTGAGCTTACATTGTTCATGTTTTTCCATCAATGCACACTCTGATCTTGCCATCAATGACAAGCACACTCTGCCTATAAGCATGCTATCATTGTTGTTGTTCTTGCCATCAATGAGAAGCATGCTCTTCCTGTAAACATGTCAACAATATCCCCCTTTGGCATTGATGGCAACCCTGAACTGTTGTGCTAATCAGTTTGGACCTCCAACTATATCATCCAGTCTGGACCACTCCTTTTCTCCCCCTTTGACATCAATGTCAAAGAAAACATGCTCCCCCTGAGCTATTGCAGTATGTTTAGGAGGTATCAAATATTCAACCAACACAGACTCCCCCTGACAGGATGGACTCTCTTATTTTAGTCCTGCAGAATATTTGTATCTCAACCAGAGTCTTCTCCTTCTGATTCTTGGACATGTTCTTCTTCAACTTCTGTTGTATCCTCTGTAGAATACTTAGTATTTCTCACCTCTCTGACTGGGACTCCTTCATCAACCTTTTCCTATCATAACTGGATGAATCCCCCTATCACTGTTCTCTCTTTTCTTCTGAATGTTCTCCTTCTTTGTTCCTAAAAGGTTATCTTTCCCTAACAAGGTCTTTCCTCTTGTTATCTCTACAGGATGTCATGTATCTAGTTTTGTACATCAGAATGTTGTTGTTGTGAATATCATTGTCCTACTTGAACACTGTGCAATTGTTGCTTGTACTTTTTAAAACACCCTTGGATCTCCCCATTGATTCTCATCAATCTTTATTACTGCAATTTCATTTTTCTTCCATGATGCCTACAATCCAAGGCTTTTATGACCATATTCAATCACAAGGAAAAACCGCTACAACCACTCTCATACCTACTTTTATTTTTCACAAATGAAGGACCTGTATCAGGTTTCTTATGAGTATTGTTTTCTTCCTTGTTGTATCCAACACCAGATTTTTCATTTGGTGATCTCTGACTATCCAGGATCTTATCCACGGTCATGTAGTTGTTCAAGAACTTGCTTTGGGTGTTTGAATTTTCAACCTTCAAAACTTATGCTTCCATCTTATGACATGATTCTTCTTCTACTTCTTCCATGGGATAAATGCTAAATGAACATTCTTTTACTGTATCTGGATCTTCATATTTACATGTAGGGGAGGATTCAATATCAACCTTACCATCTATCCTTATGATTTTAGCCACCTCTTGTCCTGAGTTTACAAACTTTATCTTACAGTCTTTGGAATTGACCACCTCTTGTCCTAAGTTTACAGACTTTATCTTACAGTCTTTGGAATTGACCACCTCTTTACATCCTCTATCACATATTTGACTTACATTGAGAAAATTATGTTTCAGACCATCTATAGGTAGAACATACTGGGCATCTCCTCTGTCATTACCCAAACTCACCATCCCTCTATCCTTGATTTTACCTGGTTCATCATTTTCAAGGATCACATTTCATGTTTTGATTTTTCTTATAGACATAAGCTTATCCTTATCTCCAATCATGTGCTTGGAACATCCACTGTTTATATTCTAGGAGTCCTTTTGTTGTTGAGTTGAAAGTACTAGACCACAATTTTCACTATCTTTCCTTTTCCAAGTGCTGGCCTTTCTAGCTAAGAGATTTATCCTTGGATCTGCTTTGAAATTCTTCAGGTGGCAATTTGCAGCTTTGTGACCGAAGTTATGACAGTTATAGCATTCAAGCTCATTGTTTAATAGGTCAAAGTGATTGTTGTAACGTTGTCTACTCATTGGTTGTCTCATTCTCTGTTGTGGCAGATATTTATTATTTGGGTGTCTTGATTGCTCATGTCTAAATTTTAAGGAACAATTTACAACTTTGTGCCCAAAGTTAGAACAGTAGAAACAATATCCATAGAAAAAATCTATGTACCTGGAAAATGGTTGTCTTCTTTGAGCAGGTTGATTTCTTCCATGCTAATGATTTCCTTGAAAAGAGGGTGCACTATTTATTTGTTCTACAGATTCAGTCCTGGCACCTTTCTCTTTACTCCTCCTGGGTGGCTAATTGTCTTCCTTTGTTTCTACAGGTTTGTTGTTGTCCTTGGTTGTAGTTTTGACAAACTTGATGGAGTCAGTGTTACTTGGTTGACCACTGCTTTATCCCTCTTCATAACCCAGACCTGTTTTCAGCTTTGGGTTCCTTTGCTAACTCAGAATGGTGGCCAATCCTTCTAAGGCTTTGATACTTGACAGATTTTGATGATACAAGTCTTGAAACTTCTCCAACTCTTTCCTAGTTTTCACTTCCTCCAGAGCTTCACATCTTGCCTTCTTTTCTGATAACTTTTGTTTCAGAATGGCTTCAATTTTATTTGCCTCTTCTAATTCCACTTTTAGCAGGGCAAAGTCTTCATCAGGTTCTTTACTGCCTTTCTTGAACTGTATCAACAATTGTTTTTTATTTCTTGTCTTAATTCTGAGTCTGTCAAGCTCTTCTAGTGCACTGATTATTTCTCCTTCTAGGTCAACCACA
This sequence comes from Picea engelmannii, assembly GCA_009831015.1. Classification (NCBI taxonomy): domain Eukaryota; kingdom Viridiplantae; phylum Streptophyta; class Pinopsida; order Pinales; family Pinaceae; genus Picea; species Picea engelmannii. The sequence goes on along the minus strand of ML778905.1, from coordinate 78,404 downwards.
GCTTCTTCATCGTCAGCATTAATTTCTGAGTCCTTCTTATCATAATCCTTTTGGGCCATAAGCATGAAGTTATTGAACTTATCTTCACACAAAGAGTCACTATCTGTGTCTTCTGAAGAGTCACCATTGTTTACACATAAACTTTTATTTTTGTCAATTATCTTGGGTTTGAACTTATTTTCACCTTCAGAGTTTTGATCATGTTTCTTTTGTGGACATTTGTTTGCAAAATGACCTATCTTACCGCAGTTGAAAATTTTGAAGGGGAAGCTTACCTTGGTACTTGCCTGATCCTTTCTTTACTCTTCTCACAAAATTTTCTTCAATTTCATCAGGCTCAAAATCTTCATTCTTATCTGCCTTAAATGATGCTTCTCTTGAGGTGGGTTTGTCTTTAAATTCCTCATTTCATATGCAGTCAGTGTTCCTAGAAGTTGATCAAAAGCCAAACCTTTTATATCATTGAGTTCTTCTATAGCTGAGACCTTTGGGTTGAACCTATCTGGCAAAGATCTCGGTATTTTTTGAACTAAAGAGGGTTCCTCAATTTTTTCACCCAGTGCTTTCATTGCATTTACTAGTTCTTCAACTCTCGGGAATTACTTCCCAATACTTTCATCTTCTTTCATCTGTAGTTGTTCAAATTGTACTCTATAGGTTTGAATCTTGGCATATTTTACCTTCTCATTACCTTCATAACTGCTAATAAGTTTGTCCCACATGTCTTTCACATTTTCTAAATGCATAAATTTTACAAATTCTACTTCGATGAGCCCACTCAAGATAGCATTCATAGCCTTAGCATTGAAGCTGAACTCTAGCTTGTCATCCTTATTAGCTAGTACAACTGGCTTTACATAACCAGTCTCTACCACATCCCAGACATCTGCACCTAAAGCCATTATGTAGGTTCTCATTCTAACTTTCCAGAAGGCAAAGTTTGTTCCATTGAACAGAGGGACCTTATTGGTTGAAGTTCCTTCATGGACTGACATGTTTAAGCTCTAGGATCTACCCTTAAATAAAAGGGGCCTGCTCTGATACCAATTGTTGGACAAATGAGGGGGGGGGTGAATTAGTTGTTACTGTGCTTAAACAATTATGCTTATTTTGAAACTCATTACAAAACTCTCAATGATGATCACTATAATGCAGGGAAGTAAACAATAGAACATTCAGCACCATTCACACACATGAAATACACAGAGACAGATATTTCCTGAGGAAACCCATAAAGGTTAAAAACCTCTCCTTCTTTATATGATAAGTATTCTTTACATTCTGTACATTACCATACATTTGAGCTCCAACTCATTGAGAGGATACAACCTCTGTTTTGCAAGCTGCAACTTGTTGGGAGCACCAACTCTCTGTTTTCTCTAGCACCAACTCCCTGAATGTTCCAGTACCAACTGGATGGAAGCACCAACTTCCAGTCACACAAGCTCCAACCTGTATAACAGAGAACACTTGTTCTCCCTTGCACCACCCTACCACCCTGGTTTCTCTGGTTGCTACCAGAAGGAAGCTTCAACTCCCTATGTTCAAGCACCCACTTGAACCTCTGAGGACAACAATCCTCCCTAGAACCTCCCTTCCACCCTGATTATATAAAACTTTGGTTTATGTGAAAATCTTACAGTGAATCCATAGATGGCATGAGCTTACCCGGCTTATCATTGTTCTACCATGCTTTTCTGTTTAGTCTCCTTTCTCAGCTTTCTGTTCTTCTTCTCTGTCTCAACCTGCATGGATCTGTTTCATCTTCTTCTTATGTTCTTCACTTCCTACACATCACACTTCTCCACGCATACATCACCCTCAATGGAAGCAACACCTTCTTCTTGGTTCTATGTTTCCTTTTATCCTTCCAGTGTAATGCATTCCATGATCTGCACCATCTGAATAGCTCTACACCTCAGGATATTCACTGTCACTACCCTGTGTCACTCATGCCCTGCTTCTTGCATCAACGCCATTTTCTTTGTTCTGTATCTTTGCCATTTGGCCAATCCTTTGTTTGTTCATCATCACCTCTCTTAAGCTTCCATGGTGGTCCACCTGATGTGTTCATCATCTCTAGGCATCATGCCGAGATTCCTTAGCCTCTCTGGTAGTCAAGACTATCTGTCTTCTCTGTCAATCACCCTGAAGACTCTTTGATTTATCTGGAAGAAACCATCAGTGGTCTCTAAGAGTTACACCGAGGATCTTTTGATCCTTTGGAAATCACCCTGAAGTCTATTTGAGTCCTCTGACAGAAACCATCAGTGGTTTCTATCAGTTACAGTGCGAACCTATGCAGCCTTATGCCTTTGGCACATTTCACCTTTCCTTTCACATGTGCCCTCAGGTGGTGACTAAATTCCTGTTTAGAAGGTGCTTTCATGACTTGCGTTTCAGGGATTCTTCCGTGAGTCTCCTTGACTCCTTCCTCTGGAATTCCCGATACCTAGAATGGATCCTAACTATTCTAGCTCCTTCTATTCATGTGACCATTGGTGATGACCAAGCACTTATCCATAAGGCGCTTTCACAATTGGTAATTCGAGAATATGGAGATGAGGCATCTCGAATCTCCAAGTCGCGATCTCTGAAATGGAGCTTGGCAAATCTAGCTCTGCTCTTCATATCTCGACGATGTGACCTTGAGATATGACCAATGGCTAGTCATTTGAGCGCTTCTCTCTTCAGATCACTTTCAGGTGACCTCTGGCGGTGACCAAACACCTATTCATAAGGCGCTTTCACGACTCGTGTTTTGGGGATCTGGGGATGAGGCATCTCAAATCTCCAAGTCGCGATCTCTGAAAAGGAGCTTGGCATCTCTAGCTCTTCTCTCTAGCTCTCAACAATGTGACCATGAGATATGACCACTGGCTAGTCATTTGAGCACTTCACTCTTCAGATCAACGGTCCACGATCCTTGGTGATCGGACGGTTATCCTTCATCCTAGAACTTCATATTTCGGGACTTTGGGGGAGTATTGATGCTAAAACTCCCGAAACTAAACTCCAAGAGTGATATCATTCTTGTGTCACTCAATGACGTGTCATAAGCCGAGTGGCTACCACATGTCACTCAGAATTGTGATTTCTAGTGGCCTGAGATGTCGAGTAAACTTGACACTTGTCCTTGTATAATTGTGCCATGTGTCCTTGCTGACGTAGACTGCCAACTATCATTGCTGACGTATACTACCACCTGTCCTTTCTGACGTGGTCTGTCATGAACTACCTCCTAGATCCGACAGCCCAGATTCGTCCTTGATCCAACGGCTTAGATCATACCGCAAGTTGGAAGGTTAGAGTACTTCGTGACTTTGAATTTCCAGTCATCGAAAGGACGATCTTTCGCCACGTGTCCTATGGAACCAACGGTCCAGATATTATCATGATTTCATCACGTGTCCTTCTTGGATCGATGGTCCAAATTTCTCCTCGATCCGATTGCTCAGATATTTTCGTAACTTCACATATCGCAAGTTGGAATGATAGAGAACCTCATGATTTTGACTTTCTAGTTATAAAAACGATGATCTTTCAACATGTTTCCTCTGGATCCAATGATCCATGACTATACTTGATGGACGGCCAGGATTCCTTCACAGTTTTGGACATTTGGATGACGCTTGGTCTTATCCGCCTTGTAACTTCACCAGATCTAACAACTTTTGGTCCTTCGTAATTACTCCAAATCTGATGGCCCAGATCTTATCGCAAGTTGGAAGGTTAGAGAAATTCCTTCCTTTGACCTTTCAGTCAGGGAAATGTTGATCTGTGACCACATGTCCTGCCCGAAGATGGACGGTCCTCCTGCTTTTAGGATTTTGTAAGCCCGCTTCACCTTGCACTTTAAAGAACATGCAGGTTCTCCTGGATCCAACGACGGTCAGACCTCGTGCTCGTATCTAATGCCCAAGATCTGTCCTCCATCTACGCGCTCATTCTATCTGAATTCAGATCTAACAGTCATCAAAAATTCTGAATGAGATCCAACGATCATTGTCACTTCTCCTCCTGAACTTACGCATCCTCCAGACTTGGAAGAATTTATAATTTTCAAAGGCCTCGACCTTACGCTATCTCTCTTGAGATTTGGAAACGAGTTAACCTCGGCCCTGGCACAAACCTATGCACTGCGTGTGACTCTGTGCTAATCCTCCTGAGATTATGTTGTTCTTATTTTTCCATCGATGCACACTCTGATCTTGCCATCAATGAAAAGCACACTCTACCTTTAAGCATGATATCGTTGTTGTTGTTCTTTCCATCAATGAAAAGCACGCTCTACCTATAAAAATGCCAACACATCCATCCAAGGGGCAGTGTCATCCCTCGAAAGGAGGGGCCACAAAGGACAATAGTAATTCATGAAGGTAGTCTCCTCGAATTGCAAAGGACTGGGCCAAATGGGGAAAAAAAATGAGAAAGCTAATCAGAACAGAAAATCCCCAAATCCTCTTAATTCAAGAGATGAAAATCCAGGGCAAAGAGGCCCTAAGAGAAATAAAACAAATCTGGAATCCTAGCAATGGAACGATGCTAGGCTCAAGAGGCGCATCGGGTGGAATCTTCACAATTTGGAACACTCAAATATTGAAGGAGGAACAAAGAGTGGATCAAGCCACTAGACACTGGTAAAGCTAAAGAACCTCCAAACAAGTATTATATATCCTATATGGAATGTTTACATGCCAAACAACTTTAGGCCTAAAAAGAAAGATTGTTGGGAAACACTAATGAAACTGAAGGATGTGGATGCTCAAGAAAACTGCATAATAGCTAGATATTTCAATACCACCCTGCATCAAGGGGAGAAAAAGGGGGGGGGGGTCCATTGTAAGAGATCAGTTTAGAGAAAATATGGAGGATCTGGTCTCGGATATCGACCTTTTTGATGTCAAACCATTCAAAGGAAAATACATTTGGAACAACAAAAGGACAGGGGTGGAACACATAGCCTCTAAACTAGACCGCTTCCTTATCCAAAACCCCCTCCTCTACCTCCCACTTGTCATCACCTCCCAAATTATTCCTTGGGGAATCTAAAACCATCGCCCCATATCTCTCACCTTAGCAAAGACTGAAAACCTCGGACCCATCCCCTTCATATTCAATCCCCTCTGGATAGACTCACCAAACTTTCTCCCCTTAATCTCCTCAGCCTGGTCCACTTGGGTGAACGGAACCCTAGTGTTTATTTGGGAGAAAAAAAAACAAAAAAAAAACAAAACAAAACAAGCCTTAAAGTATTGGGAAAAAGTCGTCTTCCTCAGCACAAAGGAAGAAGTACAACGACACAAACAAAAATTAGAAGAGATCAATATGGATATTGAGGCCAAGGAAGTACAACCTGATCATCTGGAGCAGGAAAAAATACACTTACAGAATTACTTAAAGGCACTTCACAACAAATAAATGGAATGGAGACTAAAGTCTAAAGACCCATGGCTCCAACCTAGAGACAAAAACACCTCCTTCTTTCATAAACAGTCCAAAGCAAGACAACATAGAAACTCAATAGATGAAATTAAAAAAGCCTCGGGGGAGATAATTAACTCTTTCGATGAGATAAAAAACGAGGCCTCCTCTCATTTCAAAACCCTCTACACTCAATATGGAGAAGATAATAAAGATCAAAGACTAAATTTTATGGAGTCAATCCCCCAAATCATAACAGATCAAGACAATCAGGATCTGTTAAAGAAAGTCATAGAAGAGGAAATCAGAGAAGTAGTTTTCCACTTTGACCTAGATAAATCTCTCGGGTCGGATGGGTTTACACTCCACTTCTACAGACATTGTTTGGGAATTATCAAAAAGGACTTACTTCGCATGATTAGATATGTCCATGTGAACTACAAGATAGGAGGAGACACTAAATCCTCCTTCTTGGCGTCGATCCCCAAAGCCAAAAACACAATCACTTTTGACTGCTTTCGCCCCATCTCCCTCTGTAATGCCTCCTACAAAATCCTTACCAAAATTATTGTATCCAGGCTGAAGAACCTCCTTCCAAGAATTATCCTCCCCAATCAAGAGCGATTTGTGGCTGAAAGAAAAATCTGGGACAACATAATCCTGGTCCAGGAAGCAATTCACACCAGTGTAACGAACAAAGAAAATGGAATGATCATTAAAATTGACATGGCAAACGCCTTCAATAGAGTAAACCATGAATTTCTCTATGAAGTGCTTAGAAAATTTGGATTCCAAAGCTCCTTTATATCTTGGATCAAATCCTGTATTTCGACTCTGTGGATAGCTCATTTGATCAATGGTCACCCAATAACGTTCTTTCAAGCCACAATAGGTCTCAGACAAGGCTGCCCTCTTTCCCCGATGTTGTACATAATAATGGTAGAAACTCTAAATAGAAGACTGGAGCAAGAAAGGACCACTAGAAATATCCTGGGACTAAAAATTGTGAGAAGTGTCAGAAGGATAAAAAACTCTCAATTCGTTGACGGCACCCTTCTCCTTAGAGGATCCTCCCAAATAATGGCCCAAATATTTAAACTTGTCCTGGACCAATATGAACAAGCCTCTCAAGGACTCATTAAAAAAAATAAGAGCCATATCTATGCTTGAAATGTAAAAGAGGGAACAATTTCAAGAATTGTTGATATCCTCCAATTCCCCTTCACTATGGATTGGAAATACTTCAAGTACTTAGGCACGCCAATAAGCATCAAAGCCCTACCTGGGGAGGCTTGGCAAGGAATCCTCCAAAAGCTAAAGAATCAATTTGAAATCTGGGGAGCCACTTGGTTAAATCCAGCTGGAAGGGTGGTCCTAATAAAAGAAGTCCTCTCATCCTTCCCAATCTTCCAATTTTCAGTCCTCCATGCCCCGACTGGAATCAAAAAACAATTGGCCAAAATCACCAGAAAAATCTTATAGCAAGGGGGGAAAGATAATGAAAAAAAAATCCATATGGTAAATTGGGATAGCACTTGCGCCCAAAAATAAAATGGGGGGATCGGAATAAGAGATATCTAAAAGATAAATCTAGATTTAGGAGCAAAGGTGATCTTGAGAATCATCACAGGTGGCAAGGAATGGTGGAAGAAAGCGCTCTACAACAAATACATGACCACAAATAGAAAAAGGTGTGTGGAAGAAGTAGATCTTGGGAAATTTGGTTCACCTATCTGGAAGCTAATCCAGACGTCCATCCCTCTAATACAAACCCGCCTGAATTGGGACCCAGGTAACGGGAAAAATATCCATATCTAGGAGGACAATTACTCAAATAGTGGAATTCTATCAAAAATCCACTCTTTGAATCAGTTCAAACATTGGTTATCCTCGGAAGGAAGAGACACCCTCTATGACATATCAAATTGTCACCCAAATGGAAATTGGGAAAGTTGGAATCTGGGGGAAGTCCCTCCCTTATTGACAGAAGACGCCAATCAATTCCACCAAAAAATTTCAAGATCCACTCCAGTCCATCTAAGAAATCAGGATGACAGAAACTAGGGGAAAGAGTGGTATACAGTAAAATAGGGATACAAGCAGCTCCTAGAAGACAGTGGTATCCCCCCCAAATTGGCCATTTGGAAAGAGATATGGAACTCAAACGGCCCCCAAAAAATCAACATCTTTTGTTGGCAACTGGCCCACAAAAAACTCCTAACATGGGACAATTTAAACAAAAGAGGCTTCATGGGCCCATTCAGGTGCGCATTATGTAACAATAGCATGGAAATCTCAAACCATATGTTCCTACATTGCAACTTCACCAGGTAGGTGATGAATAGTGTGTACAAGGAATTATCCCCTCACTTGTCCAAGCCTACAAACACCAGAAGCCTGATAGGAAAATGGGTGAAACAGTATAAAGTTTCACTCCAGGGAAAACAAAAGTTCAGTAGAGCCTAGAAGGCATACATCAAATTTGTTTGCTAGCATATCTGGCTGGAAAGAAATAAAGGAATCTGCAAAGGAAAGAGCATCTCCCCCCAAGCAGTAGCGATAAACGACATCGGCCATCTTAGTGAATTCTTGTCAAGAAAAAAAACATTCACCATGGTAGGGGCCTGGATGAAAATAGATGAAGAAGCCTGGCTAAATAAACTCAACCTAAAATATCTCTTTGCTTCGTGTATGATAAAAAAAAATTCATGCTGACAGCTTCAGTATACTCCTCAAGAGTTTACAACCTGGTTAAGCTCACAAAAAAAGCATGTCCTAAGATTTGATGGCGCTTATAAAGGGAACCTAGGGGAGGCAGGTGCGAGAGGGATTCTCTTTAGCCCTAGAGTTCAAAGGATGATTACTTATTCTTGGAATCTAGGCATCACCACAAATAATGCAATTGAGCCCTATGCTCTCTTGAAAGGGACCCAAATTGTGAGGGATAGTCAAATTAAAAAGTTAACCATAATAGGGGACTACAAAACAATCATCAGGTGTTTTTTCAAGAACGCCAATTCAAAAAACTCTGCACTCAAAAGAACCATTGAGAGGATCAGGGACACTATTAAAGGCATGAACACCTATTTCTACCACATCTGTCATGCCAACAATTGGAAAGATGACGATCAGGAAAACAAAGCAATAGGAAAAGGTAAATGGAACTTGGAAATCAAAGGAAATACCACTTTTCTCGTCCCCCCTTAACCCCCAATGATCTAGCTCACACAAGATGTACACCCGCCTAGCAAACACGTGCACAATGTGCTCCAACGTAGCAGTCGATATGGACAAACTCCTGACTTTCCTGGGAGGCCAAGGTACAATGTTAAATGCATAAATGGATTTTATAGGATGTTGATGATCCAGGTGGATATCAGTGGCCACCCACCTTTTCTGACTGGCTCAAAACAGTTTTCTGGCAATTTTGGCAATTTACTATTTTTAGTAGTTTTTAACTTCTGGGGCCATTTTGAGGGCC
>ML778905.1:54731-69260 GCA_009831015.1 Picea engelmannii | reverse complement strand
TTACAGTCTTTGTACATTGATTTCATTAATATAAATCGTGTATTATTGTATCTCTATGTTCATGGTTTCATCTCTAATATATTTATGTTATATTATTGGATATCCGCGATATCTTTGTGCATTTCTTTATTATATCTCTGCTCTCATTTCATGTCGAAAATAATCTGGATCGGTGATATTAGAGCAGGCTGCTCTTGATCGTTTTTCAGTGCATGTCCCCGACGAGGTCCGAGTATATCAAGTTGAGTCTCGAGCTTGTCTTTCTTGAGGACCATTTCTCTCGCAAACCCAAGAAACCCTCAATGGAGGAAGAAAATAAAAACAATGGAGCAGACAATCCTATCAGTATGTTGCTTGAGCAAGTTCTCACGCGACAGAGGGACGAAATGATGGAGAATTTTTCCCACATCCTTCAATGCCTCTTGATAGAAACAGGTGCATATTCATCAAACGACCACTTTAGAGGCACCTTGCCTTTCAAGGTACAAGTTAATTTTGATATTCTTGTATTTGAAGGACAAATAGATGCAGAAGCCCTAGACAAATGATTAAACCTTCTAGAAGGTTATTTCTCTGTTCAAATTTTTTCTGACAAAGAAAAGATCACCTTCGCACTCATTAAATATCTCCCCCATGTCAAACATTGGTGGGAAACTTATTGGGAGAAGAGTTCCACAGAGGATTCTAGAATATATGGGGCCGAGCCCACTTGGGATTTTTTTGTGGATGCAGTAAAGGAACAATATTACCCTGTTGGCAACTATGAGGACTAGTACATGAGATGGACCACACTGCGGCAAGAGAGGGGCCAAGCAGTTCCAGAGTTCACCACTACCTTCCATACCTTGCGCACCAAGATGGGTATCAAACACTCCAAATGACATTTGGTTCTTAAATACCATGGGGCTCTACATGGATACATCCAAACTGAAATGGATTTTCTGGACATCTCATCACTCGTTGTTGATTATCGATATGTTCTTAAAATCGAGCAGAAATTTAAGCACCAAAAAGAGCAAGAGTTTGGGTCTGCAAATCCGCAACAACCAAAGTATGACAAAGATGGCCCTAACAAATAGTCTCCTGAAAACCAGTCCAAGCCACAGGAAAAGAAGGGTCACGGGAAGTCAAAGAAGGACACCAGAAAATGGTGTGATTTCCACAAAATCCCCTGGCACAACACCAATGAATGTCAGTCAAAATAGTCATTGGTAGACGAGATCAAAGACAAGGAGTCGAACCCTGATTCTGAATCTGATTCTGAAAATACTGGTAAAGGATAGATCATTGACGCAGACCCCGCTGCTATTGTCGTGACTGCAGCATTTCAACCAGAAGAACCAACAGATACGGAAGAGGGGGAGCACCTTTTTCATTCCCAGATGTGGGTGAAGGGGACCCTGCTTCATTTTATTGTTGATAGCAGAAGCCAGAGAAAACCTCATCTCAGCAGAGGTCATCAAATAGTTGGGATTGTCAACAACACCATACTCGTAGCCATATAACATCGGGTGGCTTCTCCAAGGACAAGATATTTTTGTCAGCTAGCAATGTCGATTATCATACGGCATCCATCCCTTCAAGGATGAGGTATTATGTGATGTTTCCCCACTAGATGTTTGTGATGTTCTCTTGGGCCAACCATATATGTGGAAGCGCCATGTTGTTTATGAGTCTCGACCCCGTAGTGTCATTGTTTCTCTGGGGGATCATCTCTATAGAATACCAGAGGTAGTTTTAACTATTGTTCCACCTAAAAAGTGTCGCAAGGCAGTATCTCATATTGCAAAATTCAGCTTCTTCACAATCTGTTCAAAAGGAGAACAGAAGTACAATGCAACCACTACATCCTCGCCCCAACCACCTTCTATCCAATGGAAGCAGGTCAACAAGGCTGCAGAAAATCACAAAGATTCCTTCTGCACACCATCCTCTCATGTCTCTCTACTTGTTGAACAGCCTCAGCCTCAACAGGTTTGTGATAGACTTCCACAAACTGAGCAACGCTACGTATCCAACAAGGCAAACAACTCACCAAGATGCAGTTTCAGCAAATGATTTTCCCTCTCCCTCGAGAACTCAATGAAATGGATACCATTGCTTCCTAAGGAGGGAGGATTTATCCAGGTGGATATCGGTGGCCACCCACCTTTTCCAACTGGCTCAAAACAGTTTTCTGGCAATTTTGGCAATTTACTATTTTTAGCAGTTTTTAACTTCCAAGGCCATTTTGAGGGCCTAAATGAAGGTTTTTAGGGATCGATCTTCTCAATGATATTCAAAGGCCTGATTGAGCCCCCAAAATGAATCTCCTCGACGATACCTTTCCAACGGGATATCATACGCCTAAAACAGAGATCGTATGGAAAAGTTACGACCCCGGGAAGTTGATGTACTAACTTACCCAAACGGGGCCCACATGACTTTTGGCACTTCATCTCCTAGGGTTAGGTTTTTGGATGTCTAGGGTTTTTGGCATTCCTGTTTATTGTAAAAAGGCCTTCAAAGCCTCATCGTAACCATCTTCTTGCTAATGTACGTAGTTGTCACATCTCTTCTCAGAGATAAGCTGCCACCATTCTAGCGAGTCTTTCGCTCTGTATTTTTACAGTCTCTGTACATTTCTTTCATTAATAGAAATCATGTATTACTGTATCTTTGTGTTTATGGTTTCATCTCTGATATATTTTTTTTATATTATTGGATATCTGCGATATCTCTGTGCATTTCTTTATTATATCTCCGCTCTCATTTCGTGTCGAAAATAATCTGGATCGGTTGATTCAGACAGAAAAGGCACTCACGCACAACAACAGGCCAGTCTCCCATGGGACCCTGCAAGTGATATCTATAGCACAGTGTTTTTCCTCCCCCCCCCCCATATCCTCTCATTAATTCCACTCGCACAAACGATCGGGGATAAGACAAAGGTGAGAATTCAGAGAAAGTGGAACAAAAATTGGCAGCATTTCAAGCTCCAGAGTAGTCACCTTACACGAATAAAGAAGGATGCAACATGGGAATTCTAGGGTAATCAGAGCCCGATCCATTATATAGAAACCCATAGGAGGGAAAGCATCGAATTCAAGTTAGTAAGCTATAGGAAGAGTCTGGCTTCTCCAAGCCAGGGAGTAATTCGCAGAATCAGGTGGACAGTAAAGACAAAGGGAAGGCCACAATCCAAGACAGTGGCAATATCAGAGGAAGGCAAAAATATTGTAACAGGGAAAGCCAACGAACGTGATCCACTCAGAGGACGAGGAGAAGGAATCATTTAAAGTCAAGTCACCTGAATCAACCTATCATTACAATCCAGATCATAGCTTAACAACTCTTGCAATTTCAAGGAAGAAGCAAGGACTGCGTTGGAGAAGAGAACGATAAAATCCTCAACCTACCATCATTATCTAGAGCCACAGTTAGCATGGACCAATGCAAAGCCTAGGAATATCGAGGCGAGGAACTGGTAGGTGATAACTTTCTCACCACCCAACACCTAGCCATGCGCTTACACTCTCACAGCACCACCTTAAATTTCACCCTGGAAACTCTCTCAAATCACCGAGCCTTGATCAATCAACTCCAGTATGAGGTGGACTTCTTGAGAGCCAAGGGAAAAGGCTTGAGAAAGATAAAGGAATCAGAGCTCAGGAAGTGGAAGGCCAAAGAAGTAGTGAAGAAGGCGAGAACAGAGCAACCTCGACCCTCCTAGACTTGAACATTTATCTGGAGCTGTCCACTGAATAAATCCTAGCGTCAACTTCAGAGGAAAAGAATAAGTAAGCAATGATTTCAGTCAAAACTTTTGTAAAACTGGCAATGCCAAATCCCAGTCTTCAAGCAGTAGCTAGACTTGTAAGTCTTAAATAAATAAGTAGTTGAAGTTTTTGGGGAACAAGCTCATGTATAAAGATCTTGGTAACTTAGATACTGGGTCATAGACTCAGATCTCCCCTCTTTTTTTGTACACTAGCAACTTCAGTTGCACCTTTTATAAATAAATCATATTTTGTTTATGTTAAAAAAAATATTTTAAAGTAGGGATTCACAAGTCCTTCCAGGTGCCCACTCTGTTGTAATCAAGAAGAATCCAATAAGTATCTTCTCAATCAATGCACCTTCATCTTGCACATATGGGAGTGGGTGTCCTCCCCCATGTGCACCACAAATCAAAATGAAGCCAACATAGAGGCCACAATTGAGTGATGGATACACCAGGCTTTCAAAAATACACTCCTAAATCGTATCTACTTTCTCATACCTAGTTTTATAGTTTGGCATATCTGGAAAAAAAAGAAATAATAGGATATTCAAATCCACTTCTCATTTTGAAGCTTGGGTTTGGTCAAGAATCCAAGATTGTATCAAAGAAACGGTCTGCACCCAATCTTGGGCCTCAGAAGATCTCAATTGTGATCAGAATGAAAACTCCATTTTACTCAGCTGGAATATGCATCCTAAATCTCTTCTTATCTCTATCCCCGCCTGACCCCCCACTACCAATATCCGTACCTCTTGGAGTAGACCTATGGAATGTTTTATCAAATTTAATTTTTATGGGGCGTCCAAAGGCAACCCTGGCCCTGTTGGATATGGAGTGGTTTTCATGGATGATCAAAGAATTATTCTTCTAATCATGGCTAGAATTCGTGGACACAACACAAATAATGCATTAGAATTATGGGCGCTTATCCATGGACTTCACATTGCCACTCAAATAGGGTTCACAAAGTGCATTGTAGATGGTGATTCCAAAATAATTTTGGCCCTTTTCTCTAAGCTCCTTTCAGGTTCAGATCCAACCAAAATTTCTCCCAACTGGAGACACCTTAAAAACCTAGAGCTTCTCCACTATTTAATTCTCCCCAATTATGTTCTTATTCCCTCTCATGTTCGTCGTGAGGCCAATCGAGTTGTATACAAGCTGGAAAATGCAGTTGTGTATCTCCAGGACCATGACCTTGTATGTCCAACCTCCTAGACCCCCGATCATCCTTTGTTTTTTTATTTATCTGGATTGGAACAGAAGGAAAACCAAACCCCAGATGGGGTGCCACAATATATTTATACCACGATGAGCTTGCAACACCACGAAACCCCCTTGATCACCTTGTTTAGCAGTCATATGATGCTCATTAAGTTTTTACTTTCCATCTCCTTTGGACATTCCTGCATCTGGCTCTCACAACTAATTTTTCTCGTGTGAAGTCGTTGGGTATCTAGATCCTTAAGTACCTCATGATCAACATCCAAATCAAGAATGTTTCATTTATTTCATCCTCTCCAACTCTCAATGCACTCCGGTCATTTCCAACTCGCATTTTGATCTCCCCTCGTCACACGTTTATCTCTCTAGATGAGTGTTTCTTGTTCATCATTTCCATATTATGTCATTTCCATTATTGGTCTCCTCTCATTCCTAGGAAGTGAGCCATATCGAAACGATCTAGTGGTTCTCGTTTTGGCCTTGGAGGTTGAAATTCTCAAGCATGTCGCCCCTCTGGCTCATGTTGTGTTTGTCCTTGCCACTATGTGATGGAAAATAGAACCACTCCCTCTTCCGATGAGGCTGATGATGTCAAGCCAACATCCATTCCAGTGAAAACCTCCATCACTACCACCCATTCCCCCATCCATGACTGTGCGTCCCCCCCCCTCCCCCATCTGGTGTTCACTGAAGCACATCGAGAAATAATAAAGGAGCTTCAAAGGGACAATGATGAACAAAATTTTCGACAAGAACTGATGGAGAAATGTCTGGATTGGATTTTGGACTCAATCAAGGAGGATCCAAAGAAGCAACACAATGAGGAGGACCCGCTCCAGGAAATAATGGTCCCTAAATGGCTTTCATCAAGGCATGCTTTTCCTTACAACTATCTCAATAAATAAGTTCTCATGGCCTATTATGTTTTCATTTTTTAAGCTCTTGTATGGCCTGTCAAACATCAAAGATATTTCTTTTGTTATATTCATAGGCCTAGAATGGTATATTTTAGTCTAAACTATGTAATTATGTTAGTATTAAGTAATTACAGTATGATTTTTTGGAACTTTTACACTTGGTGGTGGGGTTGGTTTCCTTCCATGGAATCCTCAACACCAGTGTCCAAAACTTATTTTGTAACTTATGTTCATGAAATGTAATACAAGTAGCTAGCTTTAAAAAAGGGGGAAGTTAATTAAATTTTTCAAAATAAAAGTTTATTAAAAGATGAAAATGGACACACTTCAAGATGTGGATGTCAATGATGTAAATTAATTAATGAGACTTTATTGAGGCATTATTAAAGAAATTATTTCCAAGAAAGAGAAATCCCTAACTACTCAAGAAGTTAGAAGGACTAGTTTTAAAAAGCAAGAAAGGGATTCATCAAAGAGAGAGACAGGGAGAGAGAAGGTTGCATTATCATAGCAGAAGATCAGAAAATAAGGGTCCATCCATCAAATGCAACCAAGCTTCTGATCAACAAAGGGAGATATTCATCTTCTCCATTCTTCTTCCTCTTCTAGACTAATTTCTCAAAACTTTATGTTTGTATTTCTGAACGAAGCATGGAGTTGAGTCTTGAGTGTTCTTTATTGTATTCTTCAAAGACTTTTCTTATATGATCATGGAGTATTTATAGACATGTATGTGACTTTCAAAGAGATTATTTGTTGTTTAATATATTTTATGAATAAAAATCCACAAAGAACTACTTTGAGGTTTTACTTTAATAATTTCTCATATCCTGGGATCTCTAAGGATGACATTTTTTAAGTATTCCCATCAAATTCTTTCAGTATTAAATGCAAAACTCATTTAAAGTTCTTTGAAATTATCAAACTATTTTCTCCTTTTATTATCAGAAGATATGGATTTATCCACTATTTGTATGTGATTTTAATGGTTGTATATATGATGATGAGCACAAAAATATTCAAGTATTGACACCTTCCTTCAATTTTTTTGTTATTAAAAAGACTTCTTGCTGCACATAAAGATCAAATTAGGTTATTAAATAACCATTTCATATATATATGAAGCTATAAAGACTCGAGGTTTTCTTTTTAGCAATCTCCCTAATCCAAGATATTCAAGATATATCTTGTATTCAAAGAGTAGTACCACCTCTATAAAAACACATGGGGATTCATATCCTCATGAGGTTGTTGTTTCAATCTTAACTGATTCAAACAACAACATTTTTGGAGACCATATTGGGGATCCATTTATTTTCAATATATCTGAGTTTTAGATCTAATTGAAGGACTAGAGTTTTCATGGTTCAAGCTTCAAAAAGAAAATTCAAAAATATTGTTGCTTATTCTAGATGCAACGGATTTATAAAATTATTATTCGTAAATATTTGGATGACCTCAAAAATAACCAAGAATGAACAAATATTTGGAAGGATGAACTTTTCGATGATACCATTGAAAGAACTCTTACAAGCCATGGAAATTCTATTGGAAAGATTCAATAATCTCAATAAGATGTATATTATGACTCCTCTGAGGAGTTTCTTTCATATTATGATGCTCCTTTACCTTCTCTACCAATCCCATCAATGGCTTCGGAAGTTGCAACAAAAGGAAGAGTTATCCAAAGTAAGAGGTGATTTCATAGAACCCCTTAAAATCTGTCGGAAGTTGATTTCCAGATGCTTGATATTCTTATTGAAAAAAATTTCACATTCTTTGGAAACACTTTAGAATATGCAGAGAAACACTTGTTTAGATTCAACAGTACATGTGATGTTTTCAATATCACTGACAAAAATGTTACATGTCGATTATTTTTACAAACTCTGCGAGGGGATTCTCTTGAATGATATTGTTCATTGATTCCTGGGATCATTACCAATTGGGATGTGTTAGAAACTTTATTTGGTGAAGAATTTTCCCACATGCCCTCTCTCATATGGACACAAGATAATGAAGATTTTAGCCTTTCATATACTCCATATGAAGATCTTTCAAGGAAAAAAGTTGAGAATGAAATTGAGGAGCCTCAACTAAAAGAACAAGAATATTTCAGCCTTGCAATCGATAATGAAAAACCACAACAACATTCACAGTAAGAAGAATTGGTGGAAGAAATTAATCTTGAGAACAAAGATGGGAAAGATAGTCATTCCATGAAGGAAGAATATTTTCAAGACATTATTGATGAATCAAAAATCTTGGATTTGGTCAGTGATAAGGAGAAAGATGAAAGTATGTTGAAATTGGAAATTCATTATCCAACCAAAAACAATAGCATTCTTGAGAAACCACGAGTCGATTATATTGAAACATGATTCCAAAGCATTGTTGTCCAAGCAATGTAATTAGATGTCAAGTGTATCTTGCTTAATTTTTCCTCAACACATTTTGGACATGTCCCTGACTCATTGGTACAAGCCCCAATATGTTCCACAGTTCTGGAGTTCATTCCATAGATCAGTTGGATGTGTGAATGTATCCATTGGAAATCTACATAAACCTAAAATTGTCTCTTTCCTTTAAGGTAGGGTAGGTAGATCTTGTATGTACATAATTTGCTTCTTCAGTTAAATTTTTGCATAATAAAGTAGTTGATAAGTGGAGACAATATTTGAAGACAACTCCATGAAGGAATAATTGCAAGAATCCATTTCAAATATGACTCCATATCCCAATGGAGAAGGAAACTAGTCCTTAGATTCTTGTGTTCTCAACAACCCATAGGGGGTCATTGTCCCACAGTTGGAGCCAGTTGTTGACCAAAAATTGGTCACCTCTGTTTTCCCACTCCTGTAATAATAAAAAAATGATAACATAAGAAGAAAAATTTTGAATGATTAATATTTCATTGTGTAGCCCTTAGTCTCAGCTTCATCACGCATTCTTCAGATTCAAAATTTGAGTTTGAATACTCAAGATATCCAGGTATTAGTCAAATCGGAAAAAAATGTTTTTTTCATGTGGAACAAAGCTAATTTTCTTGGAACTATGACCAATTTTTCGGAACTGTGTCCAATTTCTTGGAACCACGTCCAATTCTTATATTCTTGGAACCACGCATAATTATCTTGGAACTCAACTTTAATTATCTTGGAAGAAGTCCTTTTCTTTCTTTAATTCTTCTTTATCTCATGGAATACACAACATATATCTTGGAACTTCTCTTATGTGGATTCTTACACACTTAGAAACATTTTCAATCTCCCCTCCACTCTCACACTCTTCAACACTTAGAAATATTTTCACTTTCCACACCCTCCTTATCCCTCCTCTCCTCTCCCCTTGACTCCATACTTAGTTTTGTTTTTTGGTAGATGGACGGATTGAAATCTCGCTAACCTCCCTCACCTTATTTCCCTTACTCTGCTTCTTTTCCTCTGCCATACTCATCACCCCCCACCCCCTACTTTACCCTTACCTTACCCCCTCACGTCACCTTACCTCACTCTCCCTACTCCGTTACCTACATTTATCCCCTTCCCCCTACACTACCCTCTCATTACCCCCTCTCATCCACCTTCTCCACATACTTCACCATATTTTAAACAAGTTCCAAGAATTATCAACCAATCAAATTACTATACATGGAAACCACCCACTTCATGACACATGGTGACTAAGTATTGGTGACACATGGCAACTTTACAACCAATCGTGATGACACATGATGATGAATGGGAGTGTGACATGTGGAAGCTTGGGTAACCTATCACATAGTGACATGTGGAAGATGACTCATCACCATTGGTCGTTGACTAGGCATGATGTGGAGGATGATTGGGTGGTCAAAATTTTAGTTATTTAATTAATTTTCTAAGGGGTCAAATTTCAAGTTTTCATAATCTCTTCTTGGTTCACATTAAAGGAATGATAGACTTTTCATTATAAACAAATGAAATCCCAATATCCCCATGAATGTGGGATAAGTATTTTTAACCAAAAATTCAAAATTTTAATGAGGAGGACGAAATTTAAATCAAGGGCCCAAATTGCCCCACAAATTTAATCAACGACTGTTGAGCCTTGTTGTTCCATAGGCCATAACTTGAGATCTGAGAGTCAGATTTGGAGAAAAA
Organism: Picea engelmannii; assembly: GCA_009831015.1. NCBI lineage: Eukaryota > Viridiplantae > Streptophyta > Pinopsida > Pinales > Pinaceae > Picea > Picea engelmannii. The sequence continues at coordinate 59,214 of ML778905.1, read as the reverse complement.
ATTACCTCGTTGGAAAGATAAGTTGATGAGGAATATGATGGAATATGTTTCAAGGATTGAAATTGGTCATATTTCTCTCATAAATTGAAATAACATTCAACAATATTTTTATGGTGTGATAATAAATATGTTTTACACCTCAACTTCACGAGCTCATATATTGAGATCCAATAATCGAAATTGCGCCCAAGAAGACTCATTGTAAATCTAAGACAATGAAGATAACATTTGAAATAATTTCCATGGCTGAGAAATTGGATATCACATCCAGAAAATTAAAACACAATCCCCTCTTTAAAACGGAAGTTAATTATTTTTTTCAAAATAATAGTTTATTAAAAAAATCTTATTAAAAGACGAAAAGGGACCCACTTCAAGATGAGGATTTCAATGATGTAAATTAATTAATGAGACTTTATTGAGGCATTAATTAAAGAAATTATTTCCAAGAAAGAGAAATCCCTAACTACTCAAGAAGTTAGAAGGGCCAATTTTAAAAAGCAAGAAAGGGCTTCATCAAAGAGAGAGACAGAGAGAGAGAAGGTTGCATTATCAGAAAAGAAGGTCATAAAAGAAGGGTCCAACCATCAAATGAAGCCAAGCTTCTTATAAACAAAGGGAGATCTTCATCTTCTCCATTCTTCTTCTTCTACACTAATTTCTCAAAACTTTATGTTTGTATTTCTGAACCAAGCATGGAGTTGAGTCTTGAGTGTTCTTTCTTGTATTCGTCAAAGAATTTTCTTATATGATCATGGAGTATTTACAAACATATATGTCACTGTCAAAGAGATTATGTATTGTTGAATATCTTTTACGAATAAAGCTCCACAAAGAATTTCTTTGGGGTTTTACTTTAATGGTTTCTCAAATCTTGGGATTTCCAAGGATGAGATTTTTGAAGTATTCCCATCAAATTCTTTCTGTATATGCAGAACTCATTTAAAGTTCTTTGAGATGATCAAAACTATTATCTCCTTTTCTTGTGAGAAGATATGGATTTATCCACTATTTGTATGTGATTTTAATGGTGGTAGATATGATGATGAGCACAAATATATTCTAATATTGACGCCTTCCTTCAATTTTTTTATATTAAAAAGACTTCTTGTTGCACATAAAGATCAGATCATGTTATTAAAGAATTGTTTCATATATATATATATGAAGAAATAAAGACTTGGAGTTTGTTGTTTATCATTCTCCCTAATCCAAGATATTTAAGATATATATTTTAGTCAAAAATGATTACTACCTCTATAAAAACACATGGGGATTCATATCTTCATGAAGTTATTATTTCAATCTTTATAGATTCAAACATCAACAATGACAAGATTTCAAAAAAATTAACATAAAAATAAAAAAACCTTAACCGTTAATTCAAAATAATTATATATAAAAAAATATTTTATTATTATTTAAATCAAATTAAAATCAAACAAATTTTATCACAGTGTTGCATCGTATATAGTTCTTGAAGAGAACTTCACAACCATGAATGAGCAAAGAACATCTATTGACAAAATTATTTAAAGATGGAAATTTCCAGCGCTGGAGATTATGATGAATAAATAATAAAATGAATGGTTGTCTTCTTTTGAGTCTGTTTATTCCCCTGTAAGTGTCTGAAAAGAAGAAAATGCAGGATATTCATAATTTAATGCAAACATACAATTATTTAAGGTTAGAAAATGATAGAATGTAGCTGACATTTTACAGTTTGTTCGTAGTCAAAATTGTTTCCAATCCATTAAACGCCATATCCCTTTCATACTAACAAAAAAAAATAGAATTAAAATACATTTAACCTGCTTTAGCAACAATAGCCTTGGTAGTTTTCTTAGCATATTATGGATCTGTAAAGACCGTTGAGAACAATGGGATCATTTTCCACTTCTCCTATAAACATCACAAAGGCCATTTGCTTTGGCATTCATATTTTGTTTCAAATGGCCCTGGCCTTCGAATCTATAATAAAAGTTGATCATAAACTGATCCATTTACCCAGCTGCACATACATCCATAAATTAAAATAATTATTTTGTAAGGAAAACATACTACATGGATACATGGAGTTATAAGCAAGGTTGTCAGTCATATCTACTAAATACATCTATCTGTGGCACATACACCCACAAATTAAAATAATTATGTTTATTTAAAGTGCAGGGACAAGGTACACTTAGTACTTGTACATGGTGCTATAAAATATTTTACAAATTTTATATTTTAAAATTATTTGTTTCATCTAACAAATATTTGCAAACCAGAGGAAATTTGTCAAATTGCAGTACTCCACCAATTATAAACTAGAGATATCAAATTTTGAAATTTTTAAAATAATTTTTAGTTTTTTAAAAAATTAGTTTAATAAATAATATATAGATAACATTATGAAAAAATTTACAAATTTAAAAAAGTCGATCTATAGTCAATCAAGTTTGGCAGTATAATAAATAAGTAAAAATTGAAAATACAATTCAAAAATGTTATAAATTAATTGAAAATTTATAAATATTAAAAAAAAAATGATGATGATGATTAGTGTTCAATGAGATAAATTGGTATATCGGAACTTAAGAAGCTAAGAGATTACTTCAATTTCTTAAAATTGTATTTCTATGCTCAAAAAGCATTGAGAGAAGCATTGCAAGATCACCCTAGTTTTGATGACTTAGGAGGTTAGGAAGGTTTGTATTGTGGAAAATATTTTTAAATTGGGATCTAATTTGGGAATATGCATGGAAATCTAAGAGGAAGTGTTTTTCATCTTCAACCCTCTTAATGTCACAAATATGGTAGATTATTTCATCCCATGGTGTTTTGGGAATTGTCCAATGCCCAATTTCACAATGTAGCTCATGAGAGTTTGTTCTTATTTTAGCAATGTTGATTTTCTTCTTTGCACTTGTCAAAACTTAGAGATACTTTTGTTTTTCTAAATTAGGATTGACCACCTCTTTGTAATATCTTAATTTCATTTTATCCTCTAATTCTTTATCACACCACATATTCTCCTTAAATTTAGAAGTGATAATATTTGTAATATTATTGGTATTTTGCATGATGGCTTCTTCTTGTATTCCCCATTGATTTAGCCAAGATTTGGTATCTTTATGCCATCCCCGATTGAGTTGTTGGTGGTTTTGGCTAGAGTTTGAAGCAATTTTGGGTAGCCTCTTGTCGTCCATGTTATTTATCTAGTTCTTGCAAGTTATGTATTTAATCATAGCAATTCTCTCAATGGGGAAAAGGCTTGCTTCTATGATGATGATAAGATAGGGTGTATTGCTCTTAATTTTGAGATTATAAGTTATAATTTTTTTTGGATCTGTTCTATCTTTCTCTAGGATTATCTAGAGATACTGCAACCTCAAACTTCACATCCATATAAGATAACCAAAGTGACAAGAGTGTGAAAGAGGCATTGTTTCTTATCCCAAAGCTAAAGGTATGTTGATTTACAATTGTTTTCAAGCCCATAATAAGCTTTCCACCCTCCATTTATACTTTTCTCAACATTATAGTTCCAATTGACCTTGTGGTGAATGTTTAAAAACCAATTTAAAAACCTAAAAAAATTAAAAAATTAAAACATCAAAATATTTTAAAATTTTGAAAAAGTTGAAAAAGTTGAAAAATTAAAAATAAAATGAAACCACACATAAATAAGGGGGAGGGCGATTTCGGGAATCACCCCCCACCCCATTTCACATGAAATTCATATGAAATGGGGCAAGGGTGATTCCAGGAATCACCATCCTGCAGCCTCCCCCACACAGACATGCACAGGGCCGCGACCTTGTAGGTGTCGGTGTGAGGGAAGTGTTGATAAAAAAATTGGTCACCTCGATTTTATGCTCTTTGGAATAAAAAAAATCATATTATAAAGAGGGAAAATTTTAATGATCGTAAGATCATGGTGTATCCCTCAGTCTCAACATCGTTACGCATTTTACAGATTCAAAATCTAAGTCGGCATACTCAAGATATCCACCTTTTTGTATAAAAGAGCATTTCTTCATGTGCAATATAGTTGGTTTCTCTCTCAGTTCTAAGTTTCCTCTCCTATAATTAGTCACATTCTCATTCTCAGTACTTAAAGTTCTTGGAGTACTTTCACTTCTCCATACTTCCTCTTCTATCCATTTCTCCCTCTTCCATTTCTTACAATTTCTTCTTATTTCCTTCCATTTTTCTTAGTATCTCATCCACACTCTCTTAGTATCTTATCCACGCATAATTTCTTAACACTTAGAAATTATCTTTACCTAGTTTATTTTTATTATTCCCAATTTCCCCTCTCTTCACTCCACTTCTACCCCTCCCCTTGCACCCCCCTACACCCGCCCGACTAATCCATTCACTTTATTTAGTTTATTTTAATATCCCCCTCCCCCTCTCTACACTCCCTCTCTCCTCCACATCCTATCCTCTAGTTTGTTTGTCTTGTTCCCTATTTCCCTTCTCTTCACTCCAC
>ML778905.1:41344-51498 GCA_009831015.1 Picea engelmannii | reverse complement strand
ATATAATTCTTTTTTATGATTTTATTTTCAAAGTATCAATTTTAAGGTAATGGTCTAAAAACATGGAAATTTTAAGTTCGATAAAAAGAAAAATATGTTACTTATAATACCATGTTTTGTTTGAGAGGTTGATTTCGTGGTTTAGTTCACAACGATGTCAATTGTTAAGGTCACAATGTCAAAAAAGTTGTAATGTTGACCTTGAAGAAAATAGGGTGCTACTACTAGTACCACTTTTAGTTTTAGGGGTGAATTTTAAGGTTTTTGTTTGGAACGATAATGGTTATCAAGACCACGATTTCAACCAAGTTGTAATTTTAACCCTTAAAAAAATGAGTGATGTTGGGATCACCAGTTTTTGTTTCTTGGTCAATTTTAAGACTTTTGTATGTGACTTTACAAATGATGGTTGCAAAATTTTGTAATTTTAACTCTGGAAAAAAAAAACAAAAGAAACAAAAAAACTACAAGTGACACCATTTTTTTGAAATGGGGGTAAAAATAGCCACTAAATATGACCTTTAAAAAAAAAGAACTCTCCTATGATCACTATTTTTTGTTTCTGAGTCAATTTTAAGGCTTTTGTATGTGACTATATAGATGAGGGTTGCAAAATTTTGTAATTTTAACTCTGGAAAGAAAAAAGAGTGCTACTTGTAGCACCATTTGTTGAAATGAGAGTAAAAATAGCCACTAATTGTGACTTTTAAAAAAATGAGAACTCTTGAGAGTTCTCGTTAAGTTGGTAACTTTGCTTCTAATTGCAAAGTTCAAACTAACCTTCCTAAACTAATTAAAGAGGGTTCCCTTTGGTTGAAGCCAAGGTTATTTTGGGCAAACATGAGCACCATCTTCGCTAGCGCGCTATCTAAGAAGTTTTGATACAATGGAGGGATACACAGCTAGAAGATGCTACATGGGAACTAGCAGAGATTCTCCACCATTTTCCTCAACTCCAAGAGGAAAATGTTGCTTTGTAAGTGAGAAGGGGGGAGCATGCTAGTGTCCACCCTAACTACCCTATTTAGGTAAATAGGTTGTTACGTAATGTATTGGGGCCATATTTATTAAATAAGGCCCACACAGTAATAAAGTGTGAAATCAATAAATGTAAGTGACATCATTAAAGAAGGTCCACCAATTAGTGGTAGAGGTCTCATTAATCGAGCTCCATTAGTTGGTTATGATTTTGGTCAATTAGAAACTATATATAGTAGTAGAAGCTATGCAATCAATTTCCATTTGAATATTATTGCATTTGGAGCTCTTCTTAGTTGGAGGTTTCCCCCTTGAAAATGAAAATGAACATTGCTCTTAGTTTTGGGTATCAATAAAGGTTTGCTTACTATTGTTATTTCCAAATTTTGGTTCTATTTATTTACTTTCCACAATTATATTGTTGTCTATCTTGCTTTAAATATCCTATTTCAATTATCAAGGAACACCATAGTTTAGCTCAAGACTCCATTCTTAAGTGATAAACGATACAAAACAACATTTATTAACATCTTAAACCATTATTACATGATTAAGTACATAACCCTCAAGATATAATTAAGTACAAATTGAGTGGGTCTAATGATTAAGAACATGTGTTTCCTCCTAAAAAGTCACAAGTTCAAATCTAGAAAGAGGTAGGGTATGTACATCTTTGTAGACTTTAACAGTCAAATCATTGCACAAAAAGGGTCCCTTGTCCCACAAACAAGGGGATCTCATACACCAACTTAGCTCATTATTATCTCCAATACTACATTATTATTATATTGCTTATAACACATACATATAGTATAATTGAAAAGTGAACACTAAACATTCAAACTTACTATATATTTAGTTATTAAAAACATATTTGTGAGTTTTATACATGTGGAGTTCTAAACTCTCAAATAAATGATTCTAAACCTCAATTCTAAAATGTTGATGAAGTATTTGAATGATAAAATATGTACAAATACACATCTTTACCCTTCCTTCACCTACCTTCTTAAAGATGGGAATCTACATTTATGTATACAACCACATATCTTCAACTACACAAACACATATCTGCAACTACTTTTTAGTACAATTATTTTATCAATAAATAATAACAATATCAATTAAAACAATAAAATATTAACAACATCCATTAAGATAATAGAAGAGAAATTTCGACTTTCATGTTTCGATCCTTAGGAACAAGTTTTTAGATGTGCCATGATTTATTTCTTTGGGTCCACATTAAAGCAACATGAGAATGGTGGGAAATGATTACATTGAAGGTTTTCATTGTAATGATTTTGAATCATTACCTTGGAAACGTTGACCAAATTAATTTTTGTTTTTTTATATGTTATTTCTGTAAAACCTTGCTATTTATCCCAGTCATACTAAGTTATAGATAAATTAATAAATTTGTGGGAAATGATTACTGGTTTAACTTAATGGGATATTAAGTGAGGCTCTAAACAAGTTCTTGGTCAAGGGTTTGATCTCAGAATTTTATTTGAGCAAACAATGATACTCGTCTACTTAACCCATCGGATTATATATATATATGTGTGTTGTATATATATTTTTCATAGGTAAGAGGTTAAAGTATAACTTAAAATAGTATTTAGTTTTATGTATTGGATTAAGGTTAGATGCGACTAGAAAACATATGATCTCATTGGAGGTAGCGTTAGCTATGACCGTAAGGGATATTAACTTTTTGTAGATATTATCCACGTTGATTGTATTTTGATACCGAAGTAAAACCTAAAACTACTTCTAATTGAATAAGAGTTTATCTTTCTTAAATGTAAAGAAACATGGTAACCCCCTTATGGACCACCAACACATTATTCCAAGTGGCATGGCTTTTCTTGAATAATTTAATGAGTCAACTTACATTCGCAAATAATTTGGTAATGGTTGTATTGTCACTTGACAACTAAATTATGATAGGTTTGACCATCTTCAAAAAAAAAAAAAAAATGTTGAATATATATATATATATATATATATATAAAGTTTTAGGTTTTCGATTTTTTATGGTTTATCATTAAAATTTGATTGGATAATCTTTATTAAATTTGTAATTTTAAATTAATTGAATTATTATTTTTATTGCAAAAATAGATTAATACTCTTAAATACCTCATTTACAATAAAATTATGCAAAATTAACATTTAATATATATGATTTAATCATATTTAATATATATGATTAATCATTTCAAAACAATTTATATTAAATTTAAACATCAAATATATCACTTTGTATTCTTATTCTTTTGAACCACTCAAAAAATAATCAATTCATAATATGATTTTTAATAAATTAGTTGAATATTTTTAACAAATATATACATTCTTGAATATATTTAACAGATGCCTACATTCATCCCAATCCATGTATATATGGCAAACACTTACATAATATAAAACCTTTCTCAAATATTAAAAAAATAATAATAATTTAATAATGATCACTAACCTTTGTAATGAAGAAGGATCACACCATCATTATATATAATTCTCTAATTGTGTGTGCCTTGAGTTTATGAAAGGGCGTTGTATGGATCGTCCACCTAGTCTTTATATCCACCCACTATTCTTTATTTAGCCTCCCCTTTCGGTAGAAAAGGAATATAAGGTGACCACCACTATTGTCTAACGTTGGCAATTATTATATGTTGGTATGTCCCATTCAAGTTGGCCATGCAACATTCTACAATACAAAATTTCAATATTTTATGGACGTAACAATCCCATCCTTGTAAGCTTTTTGCACAATTAATATAACACGCCTATGGAAGGCAATTAAATATGGAAAAGTATATCAATGGAAACGAAAGGGAATTAAATATATTGGAAGGAACACATCATATCATAATACAAAGCAAAGTGAATCATACTTATTATAAGTCATTTTCATATATATAATAAAATTTATATTGATAAATTACTTTTAAGTAGATAATGTTTCTAATATTATATTATATAAATATATTAAAAATATAACTTAAAAAAAATTAAAGGGAAAATTGTTATCAATGAAATTTTTATAATTATTTAGTTTATAGTAGAAGGTTGGTGTTTTTTTAATATCTAAAAAGTTTACTTGATACACAAAATTTAAGATTTTTTTTTTTTTTTTTATAATGTTATGTTTTTTTATATGTGAAAAATGTGAAAATGAAATTTCCAAAATTAAATGAAAATAATTATTATTATTATTATTAAGTTATTAAATTAAATAAAATTATGTCTTATATTATTAAGAGTGAATCAAGTTAAAAAAAATTGTGTTCATCCTAAACTTTCTTCATGTTATGAATTTGATAAATTTCAATATGTTTTTTTTGCTACTATACATAATGGTGTTAGTATGTAGGTCTTAAGTTTTGGTCTTAATTTTAACATTATTTATTTAGTTCTTTAAATTCATAATGGTTAAATATTGATTTTGGTTTATAAAATTGTGTAGTATTTCAACTTTTTCTTATTAATACTCTTGCATCAAATTGGATCCTCTTCATAACTGCATGTCACATACCAAAGTTGATATGTGCTCACTGTAAAATTATTATACTACATGGATGACGTTCACACTCATGCTTCTTTTAGTGCTACATCTACCAAATTGTGTTCAACATGCTCACAATTTCCATTAATAATTTTAGAAGGCATGTGTGTGTGAGTGTGTGTGGGTGTGTGTATAAATAATTTTAAGGTCACGACCAAGTCAAACACCAAATTGGTGTATGAGACCCCCTTGTTTGTGGGATAAGGGATCCCCTCCACACAATGATTTGACTGCTAAAGTCTATGGAGGTGTACATACCCTACCCCCCTCTAGATTTGAAATATATATATTCATGTCTTCAACTTGCAAAAATAATTAACAATTTCACGCTTTTAAAAAATAGTGCATTACATTACAAAACAATTAAAATTTTGCATTGCAGCATAAGCTAATATTATCCAAACCAACAAGGGATGGCAGGTGTGTGTGGGGGGTGGGGGGGGGGAGGTCATCTATGACTCCAAAGGAAATCAGATCATTGAATATGCTTGGGGGCTAACACAAATAATCAAGCTAAAATATTAGCAGTTTATATGGGAATGCAACTAATTAGAGTTGATAGCTTGGCATGTGTTCTTGTCATTCGTGACTTTGAATTGATTATTAAATGGATTTGGAGTCCGAGAAAAAATTCACAGTTCAATATCCAATGGATCTACACCAGAATTATGGGCGAAGAACAAAAATTCAAATCAGTGGATTACTTTCATATCCTTAGAAGGAAAAAGGAGAAAGTCGGTAGCCTCGCAAAAGATGCTAAACAAATGGACCAAGGGAGCATTAGAATCAATGGGGTGCCTTCATTAACCCATCTTCCCTAATCTAATGAATCAAGTATGCCAAAAAAAATTGCCTCAGAAAATGTCGAATCCAATCATTAAATTTAGTAAATCGATCCATTAGATTAAGAATTATAGCGTCATTGTCACACTTGAAGTATCTAGAGCATGTCTTGTACTTGTTACACGAGGCCTCCTCCCTCATAGGCACATTCCTTCTCTCTCCGATGTGGCTCATATTAATCCATCTCTTGTCGATAATACAACTCAATATGGGATTCGATCTCTCTTGCTCCTGGTCTAGTTCATGAGAGACATCCCCCTCAGCTCCTCTCATGTCTCATCTCGCAAGAGATTTGTAGCATAGAACCTGGCTCCAACATCGACGTATTTCCATGCATCATCATCTTTGTTTATGGCATCGCTCTCTCACGATTTGGCCTTCATGACATTTCCAAATTGGGCATATATTGATCAGGATGCACAATCCATTTGGGAAGTCGTCGAATTCAAGGTTAATTTATGTCTTCTCGAGCTCAAGCAATGTGTCTTCTTCTGGATTAGCATTGTTCTCCTCCATGAACCTCCAGGCATGTGGCATCGAGAGAATTTACCTTGTGAATGCACCAATTGTAGGCTAGATAAAATGCAAGCTCAAATGCAGAGGAAACAACATGAATTAGAGACTCTTTGCACTTCCAACACTCAGCTCTGTAGTATACCTAGGGAGGTACCCAATGGGAATGTGGTTTCTATTATTAGTGGAATTAATTCAATACATGAGAATGTGGTTATGTATTATTAGTGGAAGTCATTCAATGTAAGGTGGACTAGGTCCACTATGGTAGTTAGATATAATAAATGTGAGAAGACTCTCTAGAAGGTTCTTAGAAGATAGAGAGAGCTATATAAATAATTCTAAGAAATGTAATGAAGCATAGTGAAGAATATTGTCATTGTAACAAACAAGTATTGCTTGAGTAGTGCATTCATTCCATAAAGAATAATATATGGTGTTATCCTACCTCAAGGGTTTTCTCTATTTCTGAATTTCGGTATTTGGTGAATGGTTTGGATTATTCTTGTTGATATTGTGGGTTTATTTTGAGATTTATCTTCAGATATATTTATGTACTTAACAATTGGTATCAGAGCACTTTCCTTGTCCAAAGAAGAGAAGAACTTTTGGTTCTTTTTGCAATTTTTTTTCTAGGGAAAAAAGAGGGTGGTGCACTTCAAGTTCATATATGAAGCTTTCTGAGATGAATTTTGAAAAACAAATTGGATATTTAAATTCCTCTCGAAAAAATACCCAATTTCAAAAAAACAAATCAGCCGAAACGGAGTCCGGGAAGTGAAGTTATCAATATTTTAAATTCGACAGTTTTTCAGGGTTTTTATGGAAAACGTCGCGTAATTCGCACAGTAAGTTATAATTCTATTTTTGGGGTTTTCATAGAAAGATGTATTTTAAAGAAAACTTTGATGGCCCTAGAATTGAAGAAGTCATAAAACATGGGAATTCATTCAATAAAGAGCATTAGAAAGTGATTATAAATTTGAGTTTACAAGGTGATGCAACCATTTGGTGAAATTTGTTTAACTATAGAAAAATGATGGCACTCTCCGATGAAGAATTTGAAAAAGTCATTTTAGAAAAATGGTCTCATGCCAAAAGTAAAGAAAGAAGCAAGGGTTTATTTTCATGTGGAAATTATATATTACAGGTTCATGGTTGTATTCATAAAGAAAATATTATCGTTTCTGTTAACTCTAGTTGCCTACATAATTTTATAAATGTTCAGTTGGTCAATAGATTGCAAGTTCCTACAACGAATGTTCAAAGCACATAGGTTGAGGGTGAAAATGTTCACATTTTTAAAGATTTAAAAGTCACCATGGACAAATATGTGTTGCATTCAAGATTTATGCTATGGATATGGATGAAATAGATATTGTTTTGGGATATCATTGGATGGGATCAATTGGTACAATTAATATTAATGTGCAAAAGAAGTTTCTAAAGATTTGGTACAAGAAAAATAAAATTACATTGCAGGATGTGTCTCTTAGTAAGAAAGATGAGTCCATGGTGGCCAACAAAGAAGTTATTGTAGAGTCTGAAGTTGAATCAGAGGCATAGTCTACGGAAGGAGATGAAGCAAAGCCACAAGAATGACACAATAATGAAGCCAAGGAGGTCATTGACTCAAAGGAACAATGTGTTACAAATTTGAAGAAAAAAGAACAGATTCCTACAGTTGTTACATATCGTCATCCACATGATATAGAAAAACAACGATCATCAAGGCAAGGGAATGAGATTCAACACATTTATGCACCAGCAGGGCACCAGAAAGGAAACTGAGCAAGAGGTACATGGAGGACTATCGACACTGCAGGAAGACATCTGACTAGCGAAACAATCCCATGGCAAACCCGACATGATGCAGAGCAAGATAAGGGTGGAAAGGAAACAAATGGACATCATGTTAAACTTCCATTAGGATGGATGGATGGTCGTACTTGGTACCAGTTGGCTACATTGCTTAGTCGGTCATATTGTATGGTTTATTCTCATGTTTCAAGGACGAAACATGTGAAGGGGGATGGAATGTAGTATACCTAGGGAGGTAATATGGGGTACCTAGAGAGGTACTCAATGAGAATGTGGTTATTTATTATTAGTAGAATTCATTCAATACATGAGAATGTGGTTATGTATTATTAGTGAAAGTCATTCAATGTAAGGTGAACTAGGTCCAATATATTAAATAAGACCCACTATAGCAGTTAGATATAACAAATGTGAGAAGACTCTCTAGAAGGTTCCTAGGAGATAGAAAGAGTTATATAAAGAAGTGTAAGAAATGTAATGAAGCATAGTGACAAATATTGTCATTGTAACATACAAGTATTGCTTGAGGAGTGCATTCCTTCCACAAGGAATAATATATGGTGTTACCCTACCTCAAGGGTTTTCTCTATTTCTTGTGTTTAGTATTTGGTGAATGGTTTGGATTATTCTTGTTGATATTGTGGGTTTATTTTGAGATTTATCTTCAGATCTATTCAAGTACTTAATAGACTCACACGAAAAGTCTAGGAACAAGAAGGAAGAAGGGATAAAAAACTGACTATTGTGTTACGAACAGTGAATTCTCACACTAAATAGATTCATTCCCTTCGCATAAATGACCAATTCAACAGCCTAGGCAATGCAACACAACAACAACCAACTCTTTCTGCAGGTTTATACGCATCTTGTGAAGTCCTTCAGCAAGTGCGCCATCAGCCTGATCACGATGCTCCAGAGAATATTCTAGGAGGGATAGACATCGAGCTTAAACTCAACTAGCCTAGGTTTATGCAATGCAAAATTGTATATTTTCTCTTTTCATATGTCAAATTGTACACTTGGCAAATTAGAAGTAGTGTTTTTTGCAGTCCTCTGAACTTATGAGCCCTTTAATGAACTGTAAGGCTCTTACTTTATTGATGGCATGCGAGATTTTTGAAATTTTGTACTATTTGGCTATTTTTGCCTTTGCACAACCACTTTTATAATAAACTCTTCTAAATGTTTCCATACAAAAAAAATATGATTGAAACCAACAACACACTTCCATGTTACTACCTATATGGTTTTCTTTGGTTAAGCTAGCGAGAGTTTCTATATAACTAGAGAAAATTTAAGAGTACATAAACATGGTTGATGGTCTGCCAAAATGAAAACTAGACTACCAACAATAAAAAAATGATTTTTTCCCTGATATCTGAGTGGCATTGCCAGACCAATTTGTTTTTATAGAGGAGAGTAAAGCTATATAATTTATCACTAGAAACTATAAAGCCTTATGCATGTGCTTATCAGTGGGGTAAGCAGAGCTTCCCAGAAGAATAAGCCTAGCAAAAAACAGAGTGAACTGAGCATAATGAAACCTAAGTTGGAGTTGAATAGCCTGATATTCCTCACTTCTCTCTATCGAAAGCTTATGGGTGCTGGAGGTGCCTGTAGTGAGCACAAGCTTCTCTAACTCCTCACAGTCTATCTCATCAAGAATAAAAGTTTGTTCCCTTGGAGCTTCTTCTTCGATGGTCGCGATGGACTCCCGAATGGCTGGAGGGGTGCACATGTTGAAAATGGATTAAGAAGATTATGCTTCAAACTTAGCTCAAGTGAGGGGTCTTTCGTTTGGACTCTTCTTGTTGCAACCCTTTTTTCCTCAATCCATTTTTTACGAAACGAGCAGACTAAACCAAGGACCTCCCTCACCAGAAAACTAGAGCAAAGAAAGCAAAATAAGCATATTTCAGACACACCAATTATGGATGGGAATGATGCTAACATTAGATGGGAGATAAATTGGAAATGTGTGGGAGGGTGGAGATCGCCCTGCGAAAGGCCCGCCATAGCCCCTAACATTCATGGCAATGCATGAGAAATGAACGCAACGAAAACCATTCAGATGCGAGTTTGGAGCCATGATGAATGAAACCATAATGCTGATGAAATCCCCACTTCACTTTCAAAGACATTAAAAATTTTGTGCTAGAAATGGTTTTGTTAATTACTATGTGCCTCTAGAAAAGACAGGAGAGAAAATGGATATGTTCATTCCTCGAGGGATATGTTACAACTTATATGTTAAACTAATTAAACCCTCAATTTAAATCATCATTTAATATCAATGTTTATATCATGATGTAACATAAATTGTGTTAATATTACCCAACCCAAGACACTTTTATATTATAAACCAATTACATTTCCATTTTAAGTAATTGTTCATATCATTTAATCGAGTAAAAACTTCACC
>ML778905.1:22140-34702 GCA_009831015.1 Picea engelmannii | reverse complement strand
CATACTTGCAACCTTGTTATTGCTTCTAATTGACTATCTTGAGGCTAAGTGTTTTCTATCCTAGGTTATTACTAGAAGGTAGACAATAGATGAGCTCTTTCTACACTCAATAAAGAGCATTGGAAGGGAATAGTACTCTAAGGGACTTTTGAGTAGAGAAAATGTGGGTCTTCCTTGTGTTGAGCAGGGAAATGGAAGAGCGTTCCATTGCTGGTTTGATGGTTGGATGAGGACTTAGAGTGCTCTATAGTGAGTAGATGGCTTGCCATGAGAGTAATGACTGGGATGAGTGAGTTTAGAGCCCCATAGGAGATTCCTTCACCTAGGTGCTATAATGGTCTGGCTTAGGTGGTGGAATCATTAGTTGATTCCTATGGTGGGTTGAAAAATTCTCCTCAACAACCAATTTGATGGGCGTGACTTTATTCATGGAAAAGTATCCATGATTATCTATTTGTGGAATGCTTTTATGTTTTTCTAATGCATTGAGTTCAATGGGTAATGAAAGAATTCAAAATTGCATGTCATTTTCCACTACTATTTTATATGCCTATATAGATTATGTAATATATTGCTATTAAAGATTAAATTTAACCTCACAAAAGTTTTAATTAAATAAAGAAATCTTATGTCAAAACAAACATAAAAAAAAACACTATATTGATGACCCAAGGTAATCAATATCAATGACCCAAAATGGTTAACATCAACAAATAAATGTTATTAACATTAATAACAAAAAAAAACCAATTTCATCCTATTTTTAACCAATACAATACAAATCTTTCATCCTTTTTTTTAAATGTAATACTAGTACCAAAATTTTAAAAGCTCAAAAATATATCACACAAAAAAATACGGTATATCAAAATATCTTAAAATATTATCATAATAATCCAAATCCAAAAAATGGCCCAAAGAGAATCTAAATCATTTTTAAACCCTCAAGGTCATGAATCCCATGACTTTATCTGTCACACTATGAGTGAAATTATGTGGCCTTACCATTAGAATAAAACTTTATCTTCAATGAACTTAATTTATAGTTTTTTCCCTAACCACCAATAAGCCGTGTTATGTGATACACGTAGGATTTATGAGATAAAAAACTAAGGAATACTATTCCAATGATGCATTAGAAAAAAAAATATAACATGATTGGATATATCTAAATACTAAATTATTTATATAAAGTACTATAATGAGTTACAAGAAGAAACCATCATTCCATATAATGGGGTTGTGCCCTTGTAGCCACTACCGGCTGAGATCACAAATCACAAAAGGATGTGATATGTTGCAACTTCACTTATTCTTTTACCCAATTCATATAAAGTACAATTATTTATGTAATGACATTATTCCCATGTAGCCACCTACCTTAGGTGGTGTAGGTAAGATGGCAAAAGAATATGATATGTCATTTTCTGCTTATGCTTTTTAATGAAAAAATCATTAAAAGACAGTGCAATATAATTTTGTAATTTCCTTTGTTACTATTAATTAAGTAATTTGGAAAGTTTTGCACCTTTATACATTTAAATTAAACACTCAATATCTAAAAAATAATGGATAAAACGTTGTTGCAAAAAAATATAGTGTATAGACTTTTGGATAGTGTTGTGACCAAGACGCAACTTAAAATTTTGGATGCACTTGTGACCAAGATAGCTTCAAAAAAAATTGGGCTCTATAACATGTAGTTATGCACTTGGCCACTACAATCTAACATATAGTTATGCACTTGGTCACTACAATGTTCAATCTTATATTTATTTTAAATTATATATATATATATATATATATATATATATATTTGCTAGTTTGTCCGTGACTTGCAGAATTAGCTTGTGGTTTGAGAAACAACGATTCAGGGGTATCTAAGTCATCAAAATCATCCGAGGATTGCACTCGGCCTGAGCCACACCAACCCTTAGCATGGTTGGATTTTTTGTCCCCGCAGGTTTCGAACCGGTGACTTAACATCGCAGAGTGCCTTAACAACACACTCCATCACCGACTGTCCTACACCTCGGGGACCTTAGTTTTGGATTATATTTTGGGTTACTAACAAATTTTGAATTAAATTTAAATATAAAAATGGAAAAGGAAGATTTTGATTTTCTATATATTTAAGTTTATTTTTAAATAATCAATTTATAATATTTTTACCCAAGGAAAATTTCACATGATTTTTTTTCTTAAATCTTTGGAATATCTAGATGGAAAGCGACACAACTGCCAACCACAACAACAACTTGTAACCCAACAGACTTAGTGGGATTCAAACCTTAGCCAAACAATAAACAATATTTCATGATGAGCTCTGCCTTAAAAGAATCCATTCAAATCGATTGAGCTAACCCATTGGGCTAACAATTTGAAGGACACAAAGTTGGGATTTGATTCATTTATGTGTGCATGCTTCACAAAATTATTTAATAGAATCTCTCTTGGTGTAACCACATGTTCGACCACTACCTTAAGGTGATCCCATGGCTCTAGGAAATGCCCTCATAGGAATTGAACCTTCCTAGTGGTGAAAAACTTTGTGTAGATACGAATAAATGTTAGAACTGAAAGAAAGTATTTGGGTTGCACTTAGAAGATATAACATGATCAACCATCTAATCACATGTTTTTTTTTTATCCTCTCATCTTAGATAGTTACCTATTGTAATTGACTGATTCTAGAAAGTAGTTGGCACTCTTTAATTCGCTCTGTCAGTGATTCAACCATAGTCATTGGGAACTTTTCCTTACTTGTAAATGTTCAATATACTCAGTGAGGAGATGTAGCATTAGTGAGCATATCTTTAGACAATGTCAAGCAATTAAGTCATAACATAAACATGATTGATTGATACTTGTAATTATTCACTAAAACTTAGTTAAAAGGGGGTCAACATCAAGTATTTTCTTTTTAACAGAAACTGGTAAAATATATTAGAGGTGTGGAAGAATCCATAGATTTACAAAAAAAAAGGTCAATATAGACCTTCGAGGGATACCACTTAGAGAGAATCTCAAAAGTGGGATGCATTTTTGTAGCAGTAGCACTTACTGTTGCAACTCCCTTTCCTAACAAAATTTCTGAGGATATAGTTCCCCGGATAACTCTGGTAGAAGATTTTGTTAATGCAGATTGTAAGAAAAAACATTAAAACACCATAGTTTAGTTACTCTTTTCCAGCTTGGCCTGTTGTTCATCCAGCATAGTTTCTGGGTGCGGCTCGTTCAATTCTGGGATATGGGTTACTTCATTTGACTGATCATTCTTGGAATTTCACTACTGTTCTCTCGGGTTGCTTGGAGGTTGTTGCGCACCTTCTAGCTGATCTAATTTCCTTTGCATTGTCTCCATTTTCATGTGGTGCTCCTCTAGCTGGCTTCGCTGAGCGTAGCTCTCATCCTGGAGCTTTTCAATCATGTGTCTATGCTGGGACAACGTTTCAAGATCGAAGACCCTGTTAGCGCCAATTTCTCCAATATGCAGTCTAATTCTGCTGCAACCACCACATTCATATTCAAATGGATCCTCGGCCCAATTCCTCGATTCTGTTGAAGCTCCTTTACCTTTCTGCATTGCTTTGTAGGCTGGAGACACTTCGAACCTAAATTTTCCTAGGGTCTGCAGGGAACGAGTCGACATCCATGGGCTGAGCAAGAAGATACTAGTCTTTAGCAAGGGAACGAGGGAGATCATGGGTGACAAACCGAGAAAGGAGAAGGAGAAGAGGGAGGACAGGAACCAGGATACGTAATCTAGGGACACTTCACTCCTGAAATTTCCTCGAGATTTCTGCAGAGAATGGGTTGGGACCCACGAGATGAGTAGGAAGTCACAAATGTTTAGCGAGACGTCAAGAAAGGTCAGAGACAATAGTCCAGGTGAGGAGAAGGAAAGGAGGGAGCACAGGGCCAAGGCATCTGAGAGGGAGGGCTCGAGATGGAATTGATGAAGCCGTTGGGGACTAGGATGGAAATAAGGGCATAGAGAGAATGAGAAAAACAAGATATGATTCAAGTAGGGGTGGATAAAAAGAGTTCGAACACCCGACGGAAAAGAAGGAGTAGATGAATGTACCCAGGCTATCAATATTCTAAACGTACTCAAGCTCAAGGATGGGGCCATGATCTCCCATGAGTCCATTAATGGAAAGAGCATGCCAGCATGCTTGTGCGTTGGAGGATCCATGTGAACCATTCCATCAAACTCCATGAACCCGAGCTTGAAGGTGTTGCTGACGTCGAGAAGGCGAGTATGTTGTGCAAGAGAGATTTCTCGTACCTTATCCATTCTCGTCTGGTCCTTGATGATGTTCACTCCCAAAAACACTGAAGAATTTTCCTTCTGATAATTTTGTAGCATGATGACCCTACTTATTCCGTTAATCATCGCTTCTCCTTGGGTGATGTGTATTAAACTCCCTTGCCACATGTTCGATCCTAAGCTGCCCTATTCCACATGATCGAGAGCAAGCTCCACACCTACACTGCGGACGACACATATCCTCCACTTGGATGGGTAGGTTCTCCACTCCCCGTGGTCGCTACCCCAACTCATGTTTGCCTCTCCCCCCTTTGCTATTCTTGGATAAGCAACTTGAGGAGCTCAAACCCCTCTCATGTTCATGTGATTGTCGCTACTACTTAAGGCCTCACTAAAGTGCCTCCTAACTTCGCCCTCTGCTTTTCCAGAGTGGTATTCGGTCATAAGATGCATTAGAACAGGGGGGTTGAAGTTACCACTCCTTCCATGCTTAAGGAACCAAGTATTTTCCCAATGGCTACATTCGCCATTTTATCTGCTTCTTTGTTGTTTTCTCTCTTTATGTGGTAGAAGGTTATCTTGATGGCTCGAGATTCCACCCTTATTCAATCCGTTATTTTTTTAAGGCTTAAATATTGCGGGTTGGACCCGTGGACCATCATTCTTATTATATTTTTGGAGTCTCCAAGGGCGTTCAACTCTCGGATTTGCTGAGTCTGGGCGAGTTGAATTCCTTTTAGTAGAGCGTAGGCCTCAACTTTATTGTTAGTATCCATCCCAAGATTCCAATGATAGTTTAGGGATATTTTCCCGCCAGGTTCGAAGAGAACCCCCACCCCCCCCTCCCGCGTGCCTGCCTCCCCTGGGTTTCCCTTTGAAGCACCATCAAAACAAAGAGTATGTGTTTGTTTCTTTTGGATCCAGGTTTCTATGTTTTGAATATTATGAAGCTTCCAACACGATCTATGCACTGAGGTTGGATGCTTAATTGGCTTAAGATTAAAGATTTCCATCCAATATTTTTCCAGGTCATTCCAATTGGTTGGGTCTTCTACATTTAGAGTTTTTGAGTTCATAGCTTATGAGAGAAGCAATTTGTCCTTAACAGCTACAGTTTGGGGGGGAGATATAGTTCACTGGAAAATTTTGTTGTTTCGGGCCAGCCATATCTACCAGCAGACAAACTTGGGGACTTCCCTCCAAATTTGCTTCATGATTGGTTTTTCCTTGAAGGATCCCTGATAGTACTTATCCCAATTCCCCAGGCTAGGATTGGGAGTTGAAGGCCATCTTATTTTTCTGGATAGGTCTCCGAAGGCCACTTTCCAAACTGTTTGTGAGAAGGGGCAATTTCAAAAGAGATGATGAATAATATCATGATTTTTTTGACATAGAGGGTAGTTGAAAGGGTCGTGGAAGCTTCTTTTCATAAGATTCTCTCTTGTGAGTATTTTCCCATGAGCTAGAGACCAAGTGAAGAAGTTAACTTTTGGGAGGGAGACATGACTCCAAACATTTTTCCATTTTGTTGAGTTCTGATACTCTCTCATAGAGGAGAGGAGCGTGTTGTATCCTTCTTTCACCGAGTAGCCATTTATACCCCATCCCCAACTGTCTGGAGTGGTTTTAAGGATGGGAGCTTCCCCTTTCAGGAGGGAGGTCAGATGTTGTGCCTTGTTGCTTAAGTGCTCGAGTACTATCCCCAGATGCCAATCCTTCCAGCTGCCATTATCATTCCAGACTGAAATATCATAGAGGGTGTGTTTGTGTTCATCAAGCATCCATCTTTTTGGATCGCGGGTTTCTGCTTCACGGGATTTGAGGTCCACTCCTAGAATTGGGTCTTTCCAGATTTTGATCATTTTTCCATTTCCCGGGATCCAGGAGAGATGTTCTTTGAAGAATGGAATAGCGGCCCTTATTAATTTCTATATTTTTGATCCTACTTGGGGATCTTGTGTTTTGTCCATGCTTCTTTTTCTTTTACCCATCCTGTGCTTTTTTATTAGATCCATTTTCCACCAATCCTTTTCTCATGTGACTATCCTCCAGAGAAGTTTAGCTTCCATTGCTATATTGGTGACTTCGGGATCTCTAATCCCAAGTCCCCCACTTTTTTTGGGCAAGGTGACTGTATCCCAGTTCACCAGGTGGAATTTTTTGTGATTAGATTTTCCTCCTTGCCACAAGAATTTGTGGATAAGTTGTGTCAGATCTTTTAGGATTCCCTTTGGGACTAGAAGAGTAGAAAAATGGAAAATGGGGAGATTCGAGAGGACTGATTTGATCATAACCACCCTTCCTGCTGGGTTGAGCCATCTTGATCCCCAAGAGTCCATATTTTCTTTAACCTTTTGGATATACAATTGCAAAAAATCTCCAGGGAGCGCTTTTATACAGAGAGGGAGACCCAAATATTTGAAGGATTTCCAATCCTGGGTGATGGAGAATCCCATTATTTGAGCAATTCTTGATCTGATGGCTGCTGCTACATTCCAAGCGTATATTTGACACTTTTCCTTATTCAGGAGCCCTCCCGAAGCTAGGAGAAAGGTGTCCAAAACTTGAAAAATTATTCTAGCCAGAATTTTTTAGGCCCCTCTCAAGAGGATTGTGTCATATGCAAACTGGGAGTGATTCATTCTTTTGACCCGTTGTGCAATTTGGATACCTACGATAGTGTCATTTATGCTTTCCCATTCGAGATTGCAATTTAGGGATTCATCCATGATCACAAAAAGGAGGGGGGAGAGAGGGAAACCCTGTCTTAAACCTATGGAGGCTTTGAAGAAGGGAAAAAGTCTTCCATTTAGGAGGGGAGCGATACAAGGGGAGGCAATACATGATTCTGTCCAGGAAATGAAGTTTTGACTAAAACCGAATTTTTTCATGACTTTAAAAAGGAAGTTATGTTCTACTCTATCAAAATAATTTTCCATATCGATTTTTATTGCCATACATGATTCTCCTCTAGATTTGCTGGCATGAATTGCCTCTTGAACCAGGATGAAGTTGTCTCAAATTTGATGGCCTGCCACGAATCCTCCTTGAATTGGAAGGATTAGTGATCTGAGAAAAGGATTTCATCTGTTGGAGATTATTTTGGAGAAAAATTTGTAAGAGATATTGCAGAGAGAGATGGGTTTAAACCGGTCTAGGGAAGAGTGTAATATCCATAGGCCGAATCCAATTGTAATGTAAATGAAAATGTACTTAAGCTGGTGAGTTGTTTGATATCATTTTTGTATGCACATTTCATGGCATAGTGCACGCATGTACTACGCAGTAAAATGAGGAAGTTTGCACATTCCAGGATACCGCGCGCAACAACATAAGTGCGCGTGATTTTGAGGCTAGGTAGCCTTTTGTGTATATGCTACGTTTTATAGGCTGGTGAGCTAGTTATTATAAGCTAGGATGCTTATGTTTTGAATAGGCTGGAGAGCCTAGATGTTAAAGGCTAGTGCACCTGTTTTTGTATATGTCTCATAATTACTATAAAATACATCGATGCACACAGACCGACCACGATAAAAGAGATGGGGGACTAAACTCCACTGGTTAGGGAAAGGGAGGGGCCTAAAAGTTAAGGAAAAGGGTTAAGCTAGGGAGCTTAAACAAAAAAGGAATATGATATTAATATTTCTTAAATCATAAAGTATGAATAATTATTTTATCCTAAGTTCTAAAGTTGGGTACAAGTGGGCCAAAGTAGCTCCCAACATGACAAGTGTCAAGTTAGGGACATGCATACATATTGTTGGGACTTAGTTCATTTTCCTATCTTTTCCATTCCCATCATTCCTTCCATCATTCAGTCATCCAGTCAATCATTCATGAGCATGCACACACCCAATGAGCTATCTTTCGTATCTTCATGGTTGTACCTGAACCTGTATCCATAGCCATTTTTTTGTTGGTGTATCTGGTTAGTTTGGGAGTTGGACTGAAGAAGTGGGTTGTCATGCCCATGGGATATTGAAGAGGCAGGTTGTCAGGTCCGTGAGCAATTATCTGGGTGAGAGAATTGTTGGGAATTGATTTCCTGAAGGTGCTAAACCTGCAGCTACAGTTCTCTGAGACTTCTTGTCCGGTCTGTTGCTGAAGCCCGGAAAGGAAGTGGGGCAGCCGAAGGACTGATGGGAAGAGAAGGGGCACACTTCCTAGGTGGGACAGGCATGTGGGGAATGAGGGATTGTAGGTTTTTAGTTTGAGTTGGCACCTAAGACAGAGTCTTTCCTGTTGTCTATGAGCCTTTAGCCTAGTTAGGAATCCCTTTACCCGGGTGGAGTTTAGTCCCAGCTCGGGGGTGACTCACTGTTGAGAGTGATGAACAGTGTGGTCTAAGGCTGGGAGGTTCGTGGAAGGTCTGTATGCAATTGGTGACATTCTTACCAAGATAAGTGCCAATTGTGTGATAAATTTGCATGTTGCATTGTTATTTACGTGCTTATTTTTATGGGTTATCATATGTGCAGTTATAACTGTGTTTATTTTTATGGGTATTTCTTGTATATGTTGCATGCACATGTTTATTGTTATTTCAGTGTGAATTCGTGCATTTACAGATGCATTTGGATGTTTACATTATATATATATATGTGTGTGTGTGTGTGTGTGTGTGTGTGTGTGTGTGTGTGTGTTTCTGCAAGAGTTCTGTGTGTATATATTTTAATTGCATGCAGTTCGAAAAATTTATGTGGCATAGCTCAGTTGGATACTGGGTATGTTACAGTATGTTCCACAGAGAGAACGAAAGAGTTCTCTGGCGTAGAGTGGCCGGGCATGGATGGCCGGGGACGTTACAATATGGTATCAGAGCTTCAGTTTTCAACACTGAGCCTGGATGGGCCGAGAAAGTTGAATTGAAGTGAAATGTCACAGAGGATTTTTTTTGAAGTGGCCAAATTTCAATTTCTAGAGCATCCATGATAAAGTTTAAAAACAAGGATGCAGAATTAGGAAAATCCCCAATTTCTGTTATTAAATTCACGGGAAAATCGAGAAATTCGGCCAAGTGGTGAGACATTACTGGTTTAATATCTGTTCTAGCAAATTCAGACCTGGAATTGGTCAAATTCAAAGTTACAGTGAAGCCATGACAGATGGAGTGAATTTAGTAATTAAAATTTTCAATTCCTGAATTGATTTTGGTTAAATTCGTTCCAGAAATGTCAACCCACAATGATTTATTGTTGCAGAGGTTGATTTGGTGTTATCGAGGTGAAATTGAACAAATTTCACGGTTGCATAATGTCTATGGTCAATTAGGGGAAAAGTTAAGCAAAAGCCCCAATTTCTGCAGCGGAATTCACGAGGAATTGATGCGCATAAAAATGAATGTGCGCAGGTGGGTGCACTAAAAATGCATAAGGCGTAGTGAAAAGCTTGTGATAGATAAAATTTAGCACTGCGCAAAAAAATATTGGCGTGCTGGTGCACGCACAATATTTTGGTGTCGCGTGGAAAAATGTTGGTGTCCAGGTGCGCATACGCATAATAAGGTACGCGGAGTGTGCACACACATAATAATGACGCACATAGTGTGCGCAGTGTTGGCAAAGCGCATAGGAGTTTTGTTGGTGCGCGTGCAATGTGGGTATATGTTGTCGCCCAACAGTTTAGTTAGTGGTGCGCACAAAGTATTGGTGCGCAGTGGGGGCATACTAAACTTTGGCGTGGTGTAATGCGTAGAGTGAAATGTGCGCGGAATGTCAGCGCATGATACAAAAACTGTGCACAACAGGTAATAGTGCAAGAACAGAAACTATGCGCGGTGGATATTGGCGCGCGACACAAAAGTAGTGCGCGCAAGTTATTGGCGCAATAGAGAAGTGATACACAGTGGTTTTAAAGTGCGCGAAGCACAATTTACCTTGAGTTGTTGTTGTGCATGGTGAATATGGGTTTGCAGGTTGAAATTTGTGCACACGAAGTTGTTTGAAGGGTGAACAACAATAGAAAACCAATGATTTTCTGCGACGTTTTATATCATTTGAACATCATCTTTTTGCAGTGCATTTTTTAGGGCCTTAAGAGCGTTTTTAGCAACACAAAAAACACGAGAACAGAGTGTGCCTTAGAGTGTGCCAAGGCACACTCTATCTTTTCAGCTCAAATAAAAGAGCTTGGAGAGAGATTTCTAATGGTGTAAACTGTTCGTCAAACGAAGCATTTTTTATAAAGTTACAGCACAAACAGTGAAGGGTAAATTTTAAGACCCATCTAACTTCAAAGAGCCATAACTTTCTTCTCCAGAATCAGATTGAGGCGCAGAAAAAGTCAATGGAAATATATTGAACCATAGAAGACATCCCCAGAGCTAAATTAAATTTCTAGGCATGTTAGAAGTGTTTAATATGGCAAAGAAGGTATCTGTAGCATATTAGTTACAATATGGTATTTTGGCCTAGAACTTCAGTAGGCTGTAACTAGAAGCCAAGAACCCAGAAAGAGTTGAAACTTGGAAAAAGTGTCCATAATATGTATATGAAGAAACCCAATTGAGATCCTATGAAAAATCTAATGGAGCAGGTGAAAAAATGCATATTTACAGCGCAGAGTTGTGCCAAGTTGAAAAATGAGCAACAAAATTAATGGACAATTTTTAAATAGCCATAACTTTCTGCTCAAGACTCAGAATTGAGCATGGGGGCATGCATTGGAAAGGTGTTGGAAAGTGGAATCTAAATATCCACCCAGAAAATTGATTTGGGCATTCAATTGTTTAGGAAATCAGAAGAAAGAGTTCTGATATATTATTGAACCAAAATGGTTCATATTTTCATGAACTTGTTGAAACAATTAGCCTGATAAAGTTTTGTTTGTTGCACATTTTGCAGAACTAACAACAAATAGATCAAATCAAGATCAACATAGATTCCAGAGGAATGTAAGAGGCACAAGGGACTTACATTCAAGAGGATGAGATTAGAGGGATGGATGTCCATTTGGGCATCAAAGGAACAAACTCCAATGGACATGGAGATGAAAGGAATGAAAACATGAATATGGCAGAGACCATTAAAAATTTACAAAAGGATGTCCAAAGACATAAAGAGGATAATGAAAGGCTTATGAGAGCCAAGGAGCAGTAGGATGACTTCAACATGAAGTTATTGTAGAGCTTGAACATAATAGAAAATAAACTGGATAAGGAGAGTGGCTCATGAAAATCTGGAAGTCACAGGGCTCCTAATGAGAAAAGAACCAGAAGTGTTAGCATACATCACCATCACTCCTCGAGGCATTCCAATAAGAGAGCATAAAGAAACTCAATTCCATCCCCTGTTAGGAAGCACAAGAGTTCTGGGGTGGATGAACTGCGAGGAAAAATGTACAAAATCAAGCCTCCTACATTTGATGGTGAGCACAAGAAGGATGAAGATGCAAAAACATGGTTACTGGGCATGAGAAAGTATTTTCAATTGTATAATTATTCTTCTCATGCAGAAGGTAGGATTGTTATCTATCAACTTAAGGGAAAGGCATCCATGTGGTGGGATCAACTTGTGCAGGTGCAACACATTAAAGAGAAAAGTGTTACTTGGAGGGAATTCAAGAAGTATTTTGAGAAGAAATACTTGACTAAGAGATACTATGACAAGAAAATGAAAGAGTTCTTAGAACTCAAGCTTGGGAGTATGACAATAGATAAATATGAGAGAAGGTTTTTAGAACTGTTGAAATATGTCTCTTTCATCAAGAATGAGACAGTTAAGATTCAGAGGTATTTGAGTGGATTGCCATCATTCATCAGTGAAAAAATACAATATGATGATCCCAAGACATTGGAGGAGACCATAAGGCGAGATAAATGCCTATATGATCAACAAAAAGCAAGGCCAAATTTCCAAAAAGATTGGGAAGACAAAAAGAAGTTCAAGATGGATTAGAGGAAGAAGCGAACTAAGCCACCATTCTTCAGAAATAATACTCAGGGACAACAAACTCCTAGAGAGCCCATAATGATTGAAACAGGGGGTCAAAGGCCAAGGCAACCACCTATTCAATGTTGGGGTTGTAAAGGAGATCACATGTTCAGATATTGTCCTCACAAAGGTGAAAAAGGGAGGATTGTTCACAATGTACAACAAGCTGAAACAATGGAGGACATGGGTAGAAATGTGCCAAGGATCTATGCAGACCTAGACAACAAGCAAGCAAAGTATCAGTCACATATGGAAGAGACACCTAAAGATAAGGTGCCAAATTTGGAAGATTATGCAGTCTTGGAAAATTTTGAAGATGTGTTCAGGGAGGTACCAGGACTACCCCCAAAGAGAGATA
>ML778905.1:0-12889 GCA_009831015.1 Picea engelmannii | reverse complement strand
GGGTGGAAGGACGAACACCCACAGTTAGTTGGTTGGCGGCAACCTGTAATAGATAAGCGATTTCCTACCCTAAGTAATTTAGCCGTAATTGTGTATGAATTGGTTATACTGTGTATGTTTCAGGAATTGTGCATATTTCTTAATGGACATACTGTATCTCCCCTATTTTTGCTTGATTGTATAACTAGGCCAGTAAGAAATTACGTGGTTAGGAGATGATTTTATACTCATAAATGCTTGTGTCCTATGGAGGCATAATCCAGAGTCACGAACTGTGTGTTCATCGACCCCGAACACAGTTTCATGTACGCATGCCAACCCTCCTAATTGTTTAGAGTCCTTGGAGGACAAAGTTTGTTAAGCTCATAAGAGGTAGTGCAGATATGCACAGGCTCTCTACGATTAAATAGAACCCCAGAACCCCTTGATGAAGGAGTGAAATAGTTGTGCTGAAGACTCTTCCAAGAGTCAAGTCCAGGAGAAAGAGCGCAAAGCTCTCAAGTCCTTCATAGTTGATGAAGCTCAGGAAGGATAGAGAGTTTCAAATACCGAAAGAGAGTACCCTTTCGTTTTCTAGATGAACGGACGAGATCCTTTCGAAGGATCTGAGGTATGTCACGACCGTTAGATTGGAGGAAGGAACAAAGGTGTTAATACCTCGACCCCTTCAGCCTTTGCAAATAGCGATGGGATCCAGGACCATATATCTAAGGATCTGTTGGAGCTCTATTGGCCATCGATCTTAACCCTTGCATAGGCAGGAGAGTGGACTCGACGAAGTCCTGAAAGTCCCGAAGTATTTGGAACTGTCCATCGACATAGGACACGTGGTTGTCGGTCGACGTTTCAGCATCCGAGAAACCAGAGGACAAGACCCCTCGTCTTCGCAAGTCACAAAATCTCGGTATACAAAACCCTGATGCGCTCTGTGGATGAATCGATTTAGTGTGAATAACTTTTGGCGTTTCGGCATACAGGAATCCAGAGGACAAGACCCCTCATCTTCGTAAGTCATGAAATCCCAATATACAAAACCCCGATGCACTCTGTGGATGAGCCAGTTTAGTGTAAATAACTTTCGGTGTTTCGGCATCCGGGAAACTAGAGGACAAGACCCTTCGTCTTCGCAAGTCGTGAAATCTCGGTATACGAAACCCCAACGCGCTCTGTGGATGAGTCGGTTTAGTGTGAATAACTTTCGGCATTTCGGAATCCGGGAAACAAGAGGACAAGACCCCTCATCTTCGCAAGTCACGAAATCCTGGTATACGAAACCCCGATGCACTCTGTGGATGAGCCGGTTTAGTGTGAATAAGTTTCAGCATTTCGACATCCGGGAAACCAAAGGGCAAGACCCCTCATCTTCGCAAGTCGTGAAATCTCGGTTTACGAAACCCCGACGTACGATTAAGACTGAGTGTCTTTCAACACCCTTAAACTCAAGAGGGATAGTGACCATCAGATCCAGATCAACGAGGGTCATTGATCTCATACACGAATTCCCATATCAGAATTCGGGGAATAGAGTGACCAGTGGTTTGGGTCACTGCATTTCAAATTCCTGGTTACCGAAATCTCGATACGACCAAGACTGTCAGATCAGGGGGAGATTCACAGCCGTCGATCTCATCGAATGTAAGATTTCAGGTTTCGGGGTTTGAAGAGTCGAAAGACTTGACTCTCTTGCATTGCTGAGTCGCGAAATGCGAAAGGTGCCTCTTGGCTTGGCCTGTGGTCATAACCAACAATCACATGGAGGTGGATAAGGGAAGAGCTAGCCTGCGCTAGGCCCCCGTAGGAATTCGGGGATTCTATCCCTTGAGGAAGAGCGAAAATTTTATTTTTGCTGTAGTGGGTATGTGACAATTGTTGAGTTAGTTCTAGGTGAGACTCAGTGCCGGAAGTGTGTTGTCTTTCCTCTTCTGACAATTTTGGAATCTCTGAGTTTTGGCTGCGGATTGATTTTGCTGTTGAATCCCCACTCAAGTCCAAGACTTATTTTTCTTTTTCTTTTCCTTTGTTGATCCCTTCTCCCATCTCTTCTTGTCTATTTTTGTCATTTTCTTCCTGGGATTCTTTGATTTCCTCTGTGTTTCCTTCTAAGTTAAGACCAACATATCGGTTGTGACACGATTCTCCTTTATGTGGAGATCCTGGTTGTGTTTCTTCTGGATCTGGGTTTTTTTCCCTCTGGCTCTGAACCGGGATGGACTAAGTTTTTCCATTTTCCTTTTTCCTCTTTGGTTGCTGCCACTGATCTTGCTTTTCTTGGCCTGGGGGCAGGATTTGGAAAAGTGTCCATATTCATGATAAGTTTTACATTTGAAGGGGATTTGTTCATAGTCCACTTGTTGGATGTAAGACCAACTATCTATGTTCAACTGTATTGCTTCCGGGAGTCCTTTTTCTAGATCTACCTCCACGTAGAGACTGACGCATGCCTATAAACCCTCTTGTGGTTCAACCCGATTGATATATTTTCCTAGAGTGTTTCCTATATTTCTTATGGTTTCATCATTCTAGCAATGGAGGGGAAGGAAAGGCAATATTACCCATATAGGGACTGCTGAGGGTATGTCATTTTCTAGGTTGAAATCATGAGTCCATTTATTTAGGTACATTCCTCTTGCACCCATGAAGTAAGGTCCGCTTCGGAATATCATATCCCTATCTTCTTTTTTTTCAAACAAGAAGGCAAAGAATCCCTTACCGCAGAATTCCGCTGACATTTGCCCTTGGATCAGTTTGCACCAATTCGCTTCTAGCCAGAGGTGCATGGATTTTGGGGAGGGATAGAGTCCTGTAAATCACCTGATCAATCCTCTGTCCGCTAGTCTAAGAGCAAGGGGCCACATTGAGGGAGCAAAAACGACCACCTTAGGAATTTCAGCTACTTTTTTCACAAATCTTGAGGGACTTGGCTTGGGTTTTGGCGTAGGACGAGATTAAGGCCTGAAAGGCCTGCAGGTCCGAAGACGAGGATCCTGAGGGCGGATCCCCTCCTTTAGAGGGAGCCATTACAACTCTGATAGCTGCGACCACTAAACCCTAGATTGCAGTTTGCAGCTAGCTTGACACATCTCTAGGAGCTCTATTGAAGCTAAAAAAATTGTCCAACCTCCAAGTCATCATCAAGTATTAGGCCCAACATCTATGTTTATATTAAACAATGACTTAAATACATTTATATAAATGTAATTTTTCTATACAACAATATAATTATTTGTATTTATATTTATATTTATAAAAAAAAAAAAAATTCAAAATATCTTTTTATAACTTAAATATTATAATTAGACATAAACAAGTTATAATGTAGTTAGTTGTCCCATTTGAAAATAATCTTACATAATCAATTGAGAATAAAATAAATTCAATACAAATAAAAATTTCCTTTTAAATTTAAACTATATTCAACTCAATAAATTACCTAATATATTTTAAATATTTTATGTTAAAACAAAACATATTTAT
Organism: Picea engelmannii; assembly: GCA_009831015.1. Classification (NCBI taxonomy): domain Eukaryota; kingdom Viridiplantae; phylum Streptophyta; class Pinopsida; order Pinales; family Pinaceae; genus Picea; species Picea engelmannii. The sequence goes on along the minus strand of ML778905.1, from coordinate 9,415 downwards.
AATTAAGTGGATTCAATAATCTCACCACAGCTCTATTGTTAGTGTTATGATGTTCATAAATCCAAATACCGTGATTTAACAAACTATCTTTACATCGAAGCCTTTATACCTAAAAAGCACCCTTACATTTAAAAACACAACCTTTAAAGTTGAAATTCTTTTAAATAATATGAATGTTGTTTTTAAAAAGTAATTAATTTATTTTATTGGCATAAGCATCATTGTGAAAGGGAGGTGAAGTCGAGTGATGTGAGGTGGTTGTTTATTATAAGGATTTGATATCCTTTGTAGTTTATGGATATATGATTTGATACTCTTTGTAGTTTATGTATGATTTTACATTTTATCTTATTTTATAAATTAATTTTTGTATTTTTCAAATATATGATAAATATAGTTATTTATGATGTTGAATGATGTATTTAATATACATTATATTAATATTTATGAAATATGGAAAGTAACAGAAATAATGACAAATATATTATTAATATACAAATATAATTATTATTATATTAATATACAAATATAATTATTACATGAGGAGGTGTTTTTTATATCCAAATATAAATATAAATATAAAGTAGATGTACAATTTTTTTTTACTCAATATGAATATATGAATATGATACATAACACTTTAAAAAATATTAATAACAAAAAAATATTTCAATCTTCGTTTAATGTAAAATATTTCAATATCAACTTTATGTAAAAAGATAATATATAGGTATGTATCTATGTAAAAGTAATCCAAAATAAACACATTTCTTAGTGGTTAAAACATTTTTGTGGTTTGCTACTCAGTATAAATGAATTTTGGGATATTATCTTTTTGATTAAATCTCATGCTAAACCTACTATCGCTTGGGTAGAGCCATTGAAACTTGTGTTTGCATAGTGGACATATAAGTTGAACATAAAACCATTGTCTGATGCATTGGCGATGAAAGAAATGCATATAAGGAAGTTACTTTGTTGGAAATCCAATTGGAATCCCATGGTGACAAATCACACATAGAAATCCCTTATGATCACCTATGTTGAGTAATCCTTTAGAAATAATAATTGTTGGTGAAGAATAAACCACTTATAAAGAAGTAGTTGTTGGACGAGTCTCATGACCAGCAAGAAACCACTCTCTTAGTTGAGGATGAAGATTGAATTCTTCAATTTTGAAATGTATAGAAAAATTATGAAGATCAAATTCCTCTTAGGTATTCCATCCTTTCCCTCTCAAATATTTCTCTTTCCTTACCCTTAATTACATCACTATTTAAGCAAGTGAAAGTAGACTAGCGTAAATCCATTTTAACTTTAGATTTATCATGCCTTAAGAGGGATCAAATCTCTTGAGGTGTAAACCTTTTTTAAAGTGCAAAAACTTGAGGAACCGCTTCCACCTCAAAAATTTTAATCCCTCTCAATGCATGATAGATCTATAACTAAGATAAATTTAGATTAGTTATATTGAAAGTAATAGAAATGATAGTGAGTTAATTGGGTTTAGCCCAAGTGGTTTGTGTTGAGGGTTGTAAATAAATTGATATATAAAGAGTAGGAGCACAATATGCTTATAAAAAATATTAATTATATTATATTAAATTTATAACATAATGAATTGTATACTTGTTCTTCCTTTCCCTTTTTAATATGCTTTTAACTCATATATATATATATATATATATATATATATATATATATATATATATGAATGAGTTATATACTTGTTTTCTTTTTTTAATACATTTTGAATATATATATAAGTTATGCATGTTGTTAGTTGAGCTGTTTTTTAGTGGTTAATTTGTGAGAATTTTTTATTATTGATACAGGTTTGATTCTGAAGGAAAATATTAATGGGTGAGGTGAGGAATATTGAGTAAAACATATTATATTTTCCTCAATATTCTCTCCAACCCCCACCCCTTTTTTTTCTCAATATTCTCCCACTACATATATTAGGGAGTGGGGTATGGGAATGACAGGGAATATTAAGTAAAACATAATATGCTTATGTTTTACTCAATATTTTCCCGACTCAATATCCTCTCTACTCCCACCCCATATGAAGGTGGTAAGTTGAATTAAAGAAAAATATTAAAAAAAACATATATTAACTTAATCTAGAAACTCAATCTCATTAAATACAAATAAATTTTAATAATAAAATTAAAAATTAAAAAAATAAATTCCAACTCAAATAAAAACTAAAAAAATGTTATTATATTAAATCAAATCTTATGTAAAATACTCACATTATCAAATAATAATTTAAACCGCACAACTAATTTTATAATTTATTTCATCATATCTAAACCACACAACTAATTTTATAATTTATTTCATCATATCTGAAACCTCACATCATTCTTGAGTCGATTCCCCATTTCATTTCTAACGTATATTATATTGCAAAGAAAAATGTTGAGTTTTACCGTTTATCGCATCCAAAGAATCGTGACTCTAACTACCGTATATATATATATGTGCAATGGATATGATCATATTCTCAAAATTAATAAATATGTACTCTTTAGATAATTCTTGTCCTTTATATAAATTATTACGAATATGTGAGGAGTGGGTACGTGAATATTTAAATTGCATAGGAATATATTGAGCCCACTATAGTCGATGAGGAAATAAAATGGTCATCTAATCAGTAGAAAAATAAATGGATATTTTTTTTTCCCGTAGAAAATATCATCGATTATATTGATAATATAATTAACAAAATAGTTCTTTCTTCGATGATAAACACTTATGAATAGCTATGATTTAGTTTCTGAATAGAGGTCAATGATCTTAGCCAAAAGAAGTACATAAATTGTATCAAGAACTGAAATGTTGACAAATCTTTGTCATGTAAATTGCAGAGACGAGTGCAAAAAAACATAGATTCAAAGTAAACTGAGTGAGCTTGGGAGGAAACAAATACTATGGAGGCCTTAAAATAAATTTATATGGACGGTTGTGCCCTCATTGTTTTCGAGCCAGTGATTATAGGAAAGAAGTCCGACTTGTTTCTGAAGAGCAATCTTTGAGAGGGCGTCTGTTTTCTTATTGTTTTCTCTCAGAGTGTGAATTAGAGTGAGTTGCCTAAACTTTTGTTGAAGCTCTCAAGTTCTGTCCATCCAGCCAAGAAGGGAGGAAACCTCTAGCTTGCCTTTGGAATTTAACTAATCGATCACGATTTTTGAGTCCCCAAGAAGTTGGAATTCATAAAGATTCAGCCTAGAAGCCAAGAGGAGGGAAGCCCAGGCACTTTACATTAGGGTTGGTAAGAAATATTTGTACCACACACACACACACACACACACACACACACACACACATATTGAGCCCACTATAGTCCATGAAGAAATAAAATGGTCATCTAATCAGTAGAAAAACAAATGAATATACACTTTACATTAGGGTTGGTAAGAAATATTTGTACCGTGCACACACACACACACACACACACACACACACACACATATGTAAGTTATTTTAAATTATTATAATGATGTAATGATGATGTTTATTGTATTTTAATATTATTAAAGAAGGGGCAACATGCAGGGTGAGTGCTTTATGACTATGATGAATCAAAGGTTCTTTCCTTTGTGTGGGGTTTGAGACTTTCTTCCAATAACCAAGCAGAGGCCTTGGCAATTTATATGAGACTAAAAATTATAAAACAGGAGCATTGTATGGACCTCATTGTAATAGGGGACTTAGAATTGGTCATTAATGGACTTCAACATCCGCAAAAATGCCATTAGCGGAGTTTACAAAGGAATTATCAAAGAATCATCCAAGAGGGGGTGAAATTTCAATCGATTCAATTCTATCATATCCTCAGACACCTAAACACTAGGGAAGACACACTGGAAAAAGTGGCCCAATCTCTTGAGAAGGGGCAAATCAAAGTCAATGATGTTCTTTCCATTCATCTTCTTCCTTAATATGACATGTTTATTTATTAAAAAAAGGGAGTTTTCTTGAAATCAAGGATCAACTCCAAAAGGGGTTTTTGGGTGCCCCACGCAATGATATCGAAGCAAATGTCACCAATCAACCTCATGACACAACACTATCTTCCCATATCACCAACACGTATTGCCTGGTACATGCATATTTACCCACATGCATATATTAGTATCCCTTCTCAGATGATAATGGTTATTCGATGTTGGATTTATGGTCGTCCCTTCCCACATCATCTCCCACGCAACACCATCATGCAGACGCCCGACCAGATACACAAACTAATTTTCCTCGCCATGGTTTTTAGTACCTATCCGAATGTTGGCAATTGCAAATTCTCTTTGCACATTTGTGCCTCGTCTTTCTTTCGCCAAGTGGAAGAAATTGAAGCCTGCATGGTTATCAACATGTATGGGAGTGCAACATGGAGTTGTGATTCTGAACAATGTCGTTGCTCAACCTGCATGGTTAGAGAATTAAAGGAATATATGGGAGCCTAGAAATGTGAGTTGGAGTTTCAAAGATCAAAGATTTCTCAAATCGAGACCAAGCTGGAGGAGCGGACCCAGAAACATGACAATGAGACTTGCATTATTATCAAGATCATGAGCAAACAGACCAAGGAAATTCGGTCCCTCCGCCATGAAAACCAGGAAATTCGCAAAAAATGGATGCAGAACTAGACAAATATGCAGTCCCCTTCTTCTTCTCAAGGATCTAGGGCTCAGGAAGTGGACCAACAACATCAAGTTGACATTGGGCAACCAATGTAGATTGAACAAGATTGGATTGTGGACATCACCCTCAAATTACAATAATTAAGTTTTTATGATATGTAAAGTCATCTTTTTGTCACACTCATATGTAAGAATATATACTTGACAAAGAGGCACTTTGCCATATGCTTATGTATCATATTTTGCATGGCCAGATAATGAATTCTCTGTTGATAGACAAATGACCTTTCTTTTTAAACTTCTTGTTCTCAATGTTGATTCAACCTCTGTTGCAACACTCTTTTTGAATATAAATTAGTCATTCTTGTTAAAAAAATAGATTACTAAAGATAATTGAAGAAATAAAAATAATTAAATTAAATATTTAAAAAATGATTTTTATTTGCAAATTTTTTAGATGGATTTAGGTTCTGGATAATGGAATTACAACATTTCAATGTCATATCTATTAACAAATAGAACATCTACATGATATTTGTTTCTATGTTATCAATTGGATGTAGCTTGAGTGGTTGGGAGGAAAGTTGTTATCCTCTCCCATATTGGTTTAAATCCCACTTAGTGACATGCTTTCCCTCTTCGTGAGCCAATTGTGACCATCCTCAAAATGAGGGGAAGTACTCAGTGGATTTCCTTGGGAAATGCATTATATAAAAAAAATGTTAGGGTTAGCTTGACTAGTTGAGTGTTGTGAATTACAAGTAGGAGGTCATGGGGTCAAGTCCTTGGGTTGGCTTCCTATGTAGATATTATTGGGCCTCACTCAATGACCCAACTAGATTAGGTTGCCAAAAATGCAATTAGTCGATTTAGCTCCTGTACCATCCTCAAAATGAGGTGAACTACCTGGAGGGTTTCTTGGGATGTGTATTCCATTGGGGAAAAAATGTGTAAGCTCATCCTCAAAGGTAAAAATATCCCAAGCCAAAGCCAAAAAGTTGTCAATTTCCTAAGCAATTGATGCCTGTTGATGAAGGCGATCAAGAGGAAGAAACACAACAAACCTCTGATTCCAAGAAGGCCAATACTTCCTCTCCAATAGTTCCAAAGGAGGAAACAATTTCACCTATCAAGTCTAGAGAGGAAGTTCAACATACAAATATTTTTCCCTCAAGGGTGGAAGTAGTTAAGGATGCTACATCATGAGGAATAAAGAAAGCTCAAGAGTTTGAACACTCTGACTCTGATAAGGAGTAGATGTCCCTGATGAATGGTGAAAATTTAGCTTCTAAAATGAAAATTGTCCCTATGAAACCACCTTCAAAGGGGTAGATTGAGGTCAAGAAAAAGAAAGGGAAAAAAGGAACTATGGAGCATTTCTTGCATCCTTAGTTTTTCATCAAGATTTCCTTTTGTTTTATGTTTTGTCTCAAAATCACTTTGTGCATTTATTCTATTCTTATGTTGTCTTATCAGTTGTAGGGAGTATCCTTTTCCCAAATCTTATGAAATTCTCTTATAACATTTACAGAATGTAACATCTCTTATTATGAATAAGAAGTTACAATTTTATTTTATTTTTTTACCCTAGAAAAATTGATAAAACGAAAGTATCAAGATCATTATAGTTTTCATAAATTCTTAAGTCTTCGAAAAAAGGAGTACACAGGTAAAATTTTTAATTGTATGGGAGAATATATGGAGTCCATTCCAACTTATGCAAATATAAAACGTCAAATGGACATTTAATCAATGAAAAAATAGAAATGAACACATACACGAAAAACATATACATATGAACGTGGTACAATAACAACCCTTCTTGGATGCCTTGGAGTCCCTTGAAGATGTTCCTGCTAGCCCCTTGAAACTAGGCGCCCTTTTCCTTGGTGCACCCCTCTTCCTTAGCTAGTGCCTTGACCTCTTTCCTTGCCTCTTGCTTTGAATTTTCCCTTTGTTTGTGCCTTAGAACCTTGCCTTGCCTTTGATTTTCCCTTGGTAATGCGCCCTCGTCTCAAGAGTGCCTCCTTCCAAGTGATGGGTGCGCACTAAGCCTAAGTGTGCCCCTCCTCAAGAAAAACTCCCACGATAGCATGTGTCCTTCCTTGCCATGCGCCCTCCATTCCTCATAGAGTGCACCTCTCCTCAACAAGTAGGCTCCCTCCTCAAGGTGTGCTTCTCCTCAAGATGATGCGCCTCTTCTCTCAAGAATGCACCCTCCTCAAGATAATGTTCCCCTCTCTAGATGAATGTGCCCTCCTCCAAGGTGTATCCCATACTCCTTGGTAGACACTCCATGGTAGACTAGTACCAAGCTAAAGCTCCTCCAAAACCCTTGAACTCATGCACCCTCTCCTCCTCAAGAAATGTGCCCAAGAGCTCTTCTCCTTTTCCTCTCCTCTCAAATCTCTCAAGTGAAGAATGAATCTCATATTTTCCCTATTCCCTCCTTTAGCCTTTCTTTGTAAAAACCCTAAAAGATCAATGACCTAGATTCAATATAGCCATGTCTAATCGATGGGTGAGATTTAATCCTAAAATCTCACTTAGGAAACCCACTTTCCTTAGTTTGCCTCAAGTCCTTTAACTCACCCACAAAGTGAATTGAATGTCACTTTAATGACTTAAGTGACACGTTTCACTTTTGACTTAAACTCCTAAGTCAAAGTGAAATTAGAACATAAAGTAAAGTAATGAGGGTAGTAGTCTCCCCCTTTGTGTTTAGAGACTCACAAACACAAGTGAACCACTTTCCAAGGTACCCAAATCTCAACAACATGAACTGTGATGATCCCAATGCTGCATGGTGATGGAACCAATATTGCATCAAGACTCCACTCAACTGATCCAACTAAAGTGTTAATTGAAGAGAATATTCTCCTAGAATGTAGGAAAATGAATATTCTACCTAAATTATAAGAGACTGGATAATGACTAATAAACATAGGGAAAAACTTAGTAAAAAGAAATCCTAGGTGTGTGTGAATTGTCTCCAACACTACCAACCACAATAACAACTTGTAAGCCAACATATTTAGTGGGATTTGATTCTTATCCAAACTAGAACCAATACTTCATGACGTGCTTTGCATTGAAACAATCCATTCAAATTGATTGAGCTAACCCACTAGGCTAAAAAATTGAAGGACATGGGGTTGGACTTTGATCCATTTATGTGTGCACACTTCACAAAATTATTTAATATAATCTCTCTTGGTGTAACCACATGTTCAACCACTACCTTAAAGTGACCCCATGGCTCTAGGAAATGCCCTCATAGGAATTAAACCTTCCCAATGGTGAAAAACTCCGTGCTGGTCCGAATAAATGTTGGAACTAGAAGAAAGTATTTGGATTTCACTCATAAGACATAACTTGATTAACCATCTAATCACATGCATTTTTCCATCCTCTCATATTAGGTAGTAACATATTGTAACTGGGTGATTCTAGAAAGTAGTCAACGCTCTTTAATTTTCTCTGCCAGTGATGCAACCCTAATCTGGGAACTTTTCCCTACTCGTAAATGTTCAAGATACTCAGTGTGGAGATCATATAGTATTAGTGAGAATATATTTAGACATTGTAAAACAATTAAGTCATAACATAAACATGATTCACTCATACTTGTAATTAGTTATTAAAACTGATTTAAAAAGGGGTCAAGCATAAAATATTAGGTCTAAGATCTAAGTTTGTATTAATCAATAACTTAAACACATCTATATAAATGTAATTTTTCTATACAACAATATAATTATTTGTATTTGTTTTTAAGCTAAAAAGGAGGAAACTTTTATTATATCACAATATAGTACAAAAAAGGATGAACAGGGGGGTCTACCAGAAGAGGAAACCAAACCTCTAAACCTTGTTCAAAGCAGCTAAAATCTTCAACATTACATGTTTTTATCATAGGTTCCATATACATGCCCATAATTATAGTCTGAATATGAGATCCTAAGAACCACTTACATTCTAGCTATAGACAAAACAAAACATGCCAAAACAAAACAAACTTTCAAAACCTACTAGGGATTTGGCGCTATCTTAATCCCCCGCCCAAAGCTCCCGATATGTCTCCCCACTTCCTGCTTTGCTTAGCAAGTGCCCTCTGCCTGGAGTGCTCATCCTCTTCCTGAAACTGATCATCCTCATCGTTGACCATAATAGGACATTGGAGAGATCCTAGAGGGGACTGGGGTTGCTTTCCCTTTCTCATGTTGATCCGAATACTGGTTGGAATGATTAACCCTGAACTTGATACCGTGTTGGGCCCTGCAGAAAAGCTCAAATTTTCCCTCCAGAATATGAATATCTTGGAGGTGCTCGTTATACTTTCACCTAGTTTTGTTGACATCTTGTGCCACCAATGCTTTGACCATCCAATACGACTCAACTATGTTGAAGTACCAAGTGTCTATAGTTCGAGGGTTCACAGGGTCTGCCATACACTTAGATTCTTCTTTTGTTATCTCATCTTCCATGGTCATTCTTTGATGGGAAATAACTCGGTCCTTGATGCATTCTGCTGACCGAATTTTGTCCATCGATAAATGAACCCAAAAGCGCTCCTTCGCCACTCAAGCTTCCTTCTCCGCTCTGGAGAGGCAACCTTGACCGTTCAATGTGGAGGCTTCCTTGTCATGGCGACCCACCAGAATCCTCTTATTCTTCTTGTTCCAACAACATGCCATTCTCCTACCTAGACTAATCCTACTTTCCAGACTTAGAATCAACAGAAGGGTGAGCAGAGTGAAATT
>ML778904.1:790977-801585 GCA_009831015.1 Picea engelmannii | reverse complement strand
AGTATTCTTGTAGATCTATATATGTGAGTTGCTAGATAGGGTGCAAGTATTTCATCTTATTAGCACATTCAGCCATATTATCTTGGTATGCATAGATTTTGCTAAGTTTTTGCAGGTTTGGCTTCAAGGGTTTTATTGGGAATCCCTCAAGGAAGAGTCCTCCCTTAAAACACACATAAGCTCCTATTTTCTCTATCTTTTTTTCTCATTCTTTCTTGTTGTCTTTTCATATATATTTCAGCTAGATTAAATCTTAAAATGGTCATCTAAATCTACTTTCTTCATAAAATTTGCTATGTGAAAAATTTCTACCAAAAATAGAAATTTTTCTTCATCTTTGTTTGTTGTGTGTAGCATTTCCAGCAAGTATACCTTGTTGGCTTTTGCAGGTTCAGATCTGGTTGAAGGGGTTAAGTTGCCCTAAAATAGCCACACAACACTCCAAGACCCTTCTCTTCAAGTGGGTAACATTCTCAACCTTTCTCTGCATCTTTTCAAGCTTCTTCCTAAGCTAGGACGTGGGGTTAGTGAGCTTCTTGCCTTGCTTGTTTGTCTTGCTTGCTTCTTCTCTTGCTTGCTTCTTTCTCTTTCTTTATCTCTTTCTTTCCAGGTTATCTTCTAAAGTTTAATAATTACCTACACTTTGGGAAAGGAATACACCAAATTAAGAGGCTAAGGTTTTAATGTGCTTTTGATCTATTCATGCTCTAATGGTTAAAATAATCTAGATCTAGATCTCTCACACATTAATCTTTAAGATCAAGCCCTTGAGGCATAATCAACTTATTTAGATCTATTTGCATGTTATAATCTCTTTCAAGATCTATTTTGTTGCATGCTCTAATCCAACACACATTGAATGGTTAATGATTTGATAGTTTAGTAAATGGTTTTGCTTTTCATGTTATAACACCTTAAGGCCATTTGCCACCATACTTAAGTGAATGTGTTGTTAATAAGTTGATAGTGTAGGCATACTTCTAATCTCTCAAGCTTTCTTTCATACTTAATGCATTGCTCTTAATGCTTTAAAACAAACATAAGATAAGTGGTGAATAGCTTGAGCTTCTTCTCTTTTCTTCTCTTTGGCAAGTTGTCCTTGCCCTTGTGTTGTAGTATTATTTCACAACAAGCTTGTTTATGTTAATAATCTAATGCATGGTGATGAACTAAATCGTTATTGAGCTCTCTTTAATTGCTTTATATGTGTTGATGCTTTTCATTTTCACACTTAACAACACACTTTCTTAAGCTCATAAAAGTTTCGGTTTTGGTCTAAAATCACCAATTTGAGGCATCATAAAGTCACTAAAACACTTCAAAATACACCTAAAAGTCTAACCAATTGATATACATACTTAATAGACTTAATAGGGTACTTTAAACCACCATCTTCACCATCTAAAACGGGGATTGAGGAGGGCAACGGAAGGTGATAGGCCGGGGACGGTCTCACGGCGGGAAGGAGCATCCTTTCCGTAAAATCTCAATTCTTTGGGCTGACCTGTGAAGCTAGGGTGGGCCTCATTGCTTCACTTCTTGAGCATCCAGCAATCATTTGGCAATCGGGGGAGGAGGTTTTTGGTGAAACATCTAATAAGGGTAATAAAATCTTTTCAATCTTAAGAACCCTTAATTCACTAAGTAATTAAACCTTGGGATTAATACTTGTAATTCAATAAGACCTTGTGGGTTAAATAACTAAGTGTTGAGTATCATAATCATTGTGGAATACTTGTGCCTTAACTTTTAAATCTTCTAAGTTTTCCTTTGACTTGTGAATGTTGATGTTGCCATTGAGGAGCAGTCCAATAGAGTAAGTGCTATTGGGGCATGCTTAGGCCTAATGTGTTGATGATGCTAATGCCTTGATCTTCTTTAAATCCTACACATTGAAATAACGTGGTTAGCTTGCTGTGTTATATCATTTTGTATTTAGCATTCTTTATTGTAAGTACTTGTATCTAATCTTGTGGTGAATTAACTATTCTTTTATAATTCTGTAATCATATTGTAACGAAACACCCTATAACTTTAGTTGACCCCTTGCCCAACCTTAGGCACTAGTCTTAGTTGACTTAGGGAAAAGGCTTGCTTAACATACTAACCCTTGCATCTTGCACTGTTGCTTTTGCATCATAGGTTAGACTCCCCCCAAACCTTAACAAATTAAAATCAACTCCTAGAACATAAACACTAAATCTTATCTAGTAACTAGGGTCTACCCCCTTGGCTTCCCTAGGAGTAAGCCTAGACGGAAGAGGTTCAAGTCAAAGTGACAGCATGGGCTTTGGACCTAGGCATTGTGCCTCCAAGGACACACTAAGTGAGCGGGACTTAGCTAACGTTTGCAAGTGTGTATAATGACGGCAACAGACACTAAGAAAAATTAATTCTTTAGCAAAAGTAAAAGGGAATCAGATAAAAAAGTCAGGAAAAAGTAGAGGAGAAGGCAGCACTAAGAAATGAATGACTTGTTTTTATGTGGAAAATCAAGCCGTGGATCTTGGAATTGTAGAGTACAAGCAACCAATGTACTCAAAGGTAAAACAAAGAAGAAGAAGATTAGCAATTTTGCTTGGAACTCAAATGATGAAGAGGAGGATATTGAAACTGAAAAGGACTTAATGTTTTAATAAATGGCTCATGTAAGTCTCCAAGCAAAGAATACAGAAGTTGGAATGCTCAGTTCTATAGATTGTCAAGGTGAATCCAACATAATCCTGCCTTCAAAGTAAGGAAATGACAATCTAAAAGAGCCAGACAATTGCTTAGGAGGGTTTGGTATAATTCTTCCTTCAAAATGAGGAATAAAACAGTCTGATAGAGATGAAAATCTAAAAGAATAGGACAATTGCTTAGGTTAGTTGGGTGGAATTATGCCTTCAAAATGTGAGATACGACAATCTGATAGAGCATCGATAAAGTCCTGGGATATGGAGATGAAAAGAAGCAGAAGATATGGCATGTAACTAGGTCACAATCCTAGAGAACTTGCAAGCATTGTGACTGGTTACCCAGGTGCCTCGTTAGATGGTGATAGCCCCATATGTGGCCTTCAACAATATTGCAGTCATCTTTGTAAAAGTGCTTTTGCGCTTTTAAATCGAGGTGGGATAGATAGTTATAATAGCATTTCCGTGATAGTGGGGCCTGTATTAACACTCCAATTCTAGAAATCAAAATTTAATAAAGTAACATCAGTGTATAATAAAGTTCACATGCATGTTAAGTGACCAACTATAAGTTAAGTGTCATTAGAATTAAGTAATTGTAGTTAGAATAATTAGGTAGCACAATTCCTTGATGTATCAATAAAAGCATTCTACCTTATTGTATCAATGATTCCATTTAATAAAGAATTTTCTTATGCATCTCCTATCCATTTGTGTATATTTTTAGTCTTCTACACCTATAATGCACGGCCTCAAGATAGAGAGGGAACTTAAGGAGATGCTTAGGATGGATGGTTTCCTACTTAAGTTCATGGCCCCAATGTTATGATTTCTACTTTACTATAAAAGTGACAATAACCTGAAGGAGCATCAATGGGAGAGGCTTAGTATGGATGGTTGACTAGGTGGATTCAATGGAATTCCACCTTCAATATAAGGGTGACAACAACCTGATGGGGCAACATGGATAGTTTCCTTCATTGTGAAGAATTGTGAGGGAGATTGCAATTCGATGTTTGGTCCTCAATGTATTGGAGGAGAGAAGAAACAAATTTGTGATGTAGTTATTCTTCTTTGTAAAAGGTAGTGTTTATGAATGGCAGGGGAGTAAATAATATTAGTGTCTTGACGAGAGTATTGGAATAATATCTACACCAGAATATATGTGAGTTTAATGTTATGTTAATGGTATGCTATGTGACAAAATGCAAATGTAAATGTAAATGTAACGGTTAGGTGGTTAAACTATCATAGCCTCTTATAGGGATAATATACATTTGTAAGGTGAGATGTTATATGTGTGGGAGAGAGTTGAATACAATAATAGAAGTCTTCTCTCCACCTTTCTGTTTATTTGTGTGGATGTGTGCACCTGAAAATTTCTATATTAAAGACAGTTTTGTGTTTCAAATAATACTTGTATATTGCAAATGTACAATTATTGATCACCTTGTGTCTTGCTAGATAAAGATTTGAAAACTTTAATTTAGTTTGCATCTTCTTGTCTGTCGATGGGAAAATATAAACACAAGTAGAATTCCAATCAGCACCATACAAGACAAGTCGCCAATATATAAAAGGAGCACTTCACCTCTACCCCAGATGCTGATAAAACACACTTGTTAGTTGAGGACAACTTTGAGCAAGGCAAATAATCTTCATTCCAATGTCCATCATTCTTTTTCAGAGGCTCAATATCCCCCATATTTGAGTCCATGCACCGTAATAAAAGTGATGAGCATTCTTCAGATTGATTGGCCACACTCTCTGCCTGGAACACAGTTCTTGGTCCTTTCAGGTTTGCAGTGAATTCCTCAACTACCAACGAAAATTGCTCCTCTGTAAAATAGGGAAGAAGATAGAAAATAAAAAGATATATTCCATTTTTCAACAGAGGCAACAGCTGCTTTTATCTTAGGCTAGGTTCATAAATGCATTTCATCCTTCAAATGTGTCCAATAATTTCTTTTGTAAACTTCAACGACAAGGGCAAATTTGGCAAGAAATTTCTAAGATCTTAATTCAGCTATGTCCATTGATATGAAACAACATCCAAAGATGTCTAGAATCTAGATACATAATATGACATTCACAAATCTGGAATATTTTTCTTACTAAATTCTGATATATTCTGCAGTCCTAAAATAAGTAAACTGTTTATATTGTCATGTCTCAGAAGGGTTTAATTACAATCAGGAATTGCTAAAACCAGAAGAGTAAACCATCAAATACTGTTAATAATTTCCAACTTCAGGCCAAATCTTTGTATGGAGATATGATTAAAAATAGAGTATGGAAAGTAGTATAGGGAAGTGCAATTCAACAGCAATAACGAAAGAACCAACTTGAGAAGTGTATATGATAGCATTGTTGAGATTTGTGTACCTTGGGAAGTGGTCCCCTTGTGTTTGTGAGCTTCTAAACACAAGTGGGAAGTACTGTGTACTTTGTGCCTTGTACTTTATGTCTAATTTCACTTTGACTTAGGAGATTTAAGTCAAAAGTGAAATTTGGTCATTTTAGCCTAAATGACTATTAATTCACTTTGTGGGTGAATTAAGAGACATAAAGTGAACTTAGGGAACTTAACCCAAAGTGGGTTTGTGAGTGAGACTATTGTGGGATGATCTCAACCTTTGATTGGAGATGAGATGGGATGATCTCATCCATCCAATATTTAGGTTTCCTTATGGAGGTTCAAGAGGGGTGCAAAGGGCAAAGAGAAGCTCATTCACTCTTATGTTCACTTGGAGAGTTTGAGAGAGAGCATTGAGGAGAGGATGGTGGCTATGGTTGAGGAAAGCTTGGACGCCTCCTTTCATGGAGGTAGCATGGAGGCTTAGACCCTCAGTTATTTGTGGTGTTAGTTCTTGCTTGGAGGAGGGTGCACCTATAGCAGGGAGGACTTGCAGTGGTCAGTTTGCTTTGAGATCAGATTCAGTGGAGAGGTAGCACACAACTGCTTGTTTGTGTGCAAGGGTTTCTTCACCAGAGCTTCAGGGAGCAAGGGTGCTTCATTTCAGTGGATTGGACAACTTGTGAGGAGGGCGCATCTCTACTTCTTGGACTTGTGTTGCAGCTTGAGACAAGCTGCTATTGTATCAGGTTCATTTGTTTCATGTACTTGTTGTATTCTACCTTCTATTCTCCACTTATATACACTCATATTCCAAACTGGTTTTCCCCAGGGGGGGGTTTATCCAAGGTCATGTTGACCAAAAATACATGTGTTCATTTTCATGTATGCTAGTGTTTAGAACAGCAGTATTTCAGCAGTAAACATCTATAGGTGTGTTACATATTTTATGGTATGCATGTGCTAACCTATTGGTGACTAAAACTACATGCTAGAGCACCTAAAAGGCCTATGTAACCATAACAAAACAGTAGTGAAGTTCCTGATCTGTTTTCTGATATAAAACAGCAGCAAACAAGTGTGTGACAGCAGAAACTTAGAGCCATCTTGAGGTCAAAGACAGACCTAGATGGCAGCCTGTTAGGACCTGGAAAAATCTTCAAGCATAAGCAAGAAAAACTCATGCTTGAATGGATGTGATCTTCTTTGTAAAGCAAAGATGAACAATTTAGAAGCAATTTTGACAAAAATATTCTTTTGAGGGGGAGAATTCTGCAATTGGATTGGCAAATAAAATTCCAGCAGAAAAAGTAAAAGAGCTAATAGGATATATAAGAGACAAGTTAGCAACATATAAAAGTACATAATGGGAACACCCAGAGGATCTCGATTAAATCTACCTTAAAGAAAGGAAAACTGCAAACTGGCCCAATTCTTAAGCAACAAAACATGATAGTGCAAGAAGACAAAGAATAGCAGAAAAAAGTGATGTTTTCAGATCCTTTTAATCTGCAGCCCAATCTGAATCACCCTTTTATGATCCTTCAACCCTTCCCAGATAGCCTTACAATTCACTACCCAACCAGACCATGTGAGCAAGATAAATCTAGGATGACTACTGTTAGTTTACTTGTAGCTCGAAGATTGTTTGACTCTTGCTGTGAGAAGGACACATCAGTAGGAGAGTCTCATGAGAGCAAATTGTCTCATAGCCCCTTTTCATTTATTATTTTGACACTTGGAGTTACTTGGACTAGAAGGGCGCACTACTTAAGTTGTTGACAAGTGTGGGTATGTCCCTAACTTGGCACATGTGGAGCACATTACTTGAGTTAGTTAATTGGAGAAGTGTTGGCACGAATTGTCATGTAACCACTTACCCTTAACACGTGAGGTGCACTATTTGAGGAAGGGCACATTCCCTTGGGTTGAGGTTTCACTTTAGTGGAGGAATATTCTCTTGGACGGCACAGGAGTTGGTTAGAGTGGACCATGTCAAGGTGGAGCGCTCTATTTGTGGACCCATTCTCATTTGTGGACCTAGTCTAGGGTTTTACCTTACTTGTAACTCAGTCCTCTTACTCTATAAACGGAAGGAGGAGTACTTCACTTCATAACATTAGTACTTAATGTTGAGATTTGGGTACCTTGGAAAGTGGTCCCCTTGTGGTTGTGGGTCTCTAACCACAAGAGGGAAATATTTGACCCATTGTACCTTATACTTTATGTCTAATTTCACTTTGACATTTTCCTAAGTCAAAAGGGTGAAATTTGTCACTTGAGTGAAAACTGACTATTAATTCACTTTGTGGGTGAATTGGGGGACATAAAATGAACTATGGAAACTTAACCCAAAGTGGATTTTGAGTTGAGATTCTTTTTGAGAGATCTCAACCATTGATTAGGGGTGGCTTGGGATGATCCTAGCCATCCATTTTTTAGGTTTCCTTATGATTCCTTAAGAAGGGTGCATAGGGCATTTGGAGGCTCATTCACTTGTATGTTCACCAAGAGAGTTTGGAGAAGGGAAAGAGGATGAGAATGGAAGCATTGGGAGAGGAGAGCTTGGGCGCCATCTTTCATGGAGGGCTCATGGAGGCTTAGGTCCCCATTACTTGTTGGTATTGGTTATTGCTTGGAGGAGGGCACACTTGTGGAGGAGGGTGCACCACTAGGAGGTAATAGAAGGACTTGTGCTATCTCAGATCCGTTTGGCTCATGTTGGAGGAGACACACAAGAGCACATTTGGGTGGAAGGGATTCTTCATTGGACCAAGGAGGAAGGAGGGTGCATCACTTCAGTGGATAGAGCAACAAGGGAAGAGAGCGCACTAAGCTTGGGCGCATTTCTCTTCTTGGAACTCCAAAGTTTCTCGTGAGGAGTTGCTATTGTATCAAGTTACATTGTATTAGCTTACTTGTTGTATTCACTACTTAAGATCATCATTATATCTACTTTCATTCCAAACTGGTTTTCCCCGGGGGGGTTTTATCCAGGGTCATGTTGACCAAAAATACTTGAGTTCATTTCATGCATGCTTAGAGTATAGATCAGCTTTTTAGAGTTGTAAAGATCAAGAGGAGTTATTTGTTTTGAGAATATTGCATGTGCTAACATCGGGTTATGAAAACACTTGCAAGGGCACCTCAAAAGAGCACTTAACCATAAAAATTATGAGCAGAAAGTTACTTGACTGTTTGATGTCATAAAACAGCAGCAAAGGACTGTCTTGGAGATTGAAACTTAGAGCCAAATTTCAGGTCAAGGACAGACCTGTTTTGGCAGCCTCATAGTACCTCGAATTTCTACATGGTATCAGAGCCCTTGGTGGCAAGGATTTGTTGATTTTTGGGAGCATACAGTTGGCAGTTTTGGGATAGCTTGTTAGCAGATTTTTGGACAACTTGTTGGCAGAATTAGTGGACAGCTTGTGGGAAGATTTGTTGGACAGCCTGTAAGATTGTTTTGGACTTGTGTTTTCAACCTCTTTTCACACCTATTTGGATAGGAGTGAGGCTTTTGGACAGCCTATTTTCACACCTATGTAGACAGGAATGAGGCTGTATTGGACAACCTCTTTTCACACCTGTGTTGTCAGGGGTGAGGTTGTACTTTGATTGCCTCATTTCACATGTGTTGACAGGAGTGAGGCAGTACTCTTGTGCAGTGTTAGCATCAATGTGAGCTTTAGTGGACAGCCATGTTGGTGTCCCAGATGCGGGCAGAGGATAGGCTAGACAGAGCTAGCAACTGGTCCCCTTGGAAGACCAGGATCACTTTCGTCTTGGAGGATCTTAAACTATGGGATATAGTTCAAGCTCCCGTGGTGATTCCTCCTGCACCTGCTCCATCACCATTGTTGGATGCAGATTTTAGGAAGAAAAACACCAAGGCGAAAAGGACTATTTGTGATGCGGTGACAGACCACATCATACCCCATTTGACTGGGAAAGACTATGCCTTTGAGATATGGACCTCATTGTGCAAGCTTTACCCGAGTCCCAACAATAACCGAAAGATGGTTTTGCAGGACAAGCTCAGGGGCATTCAGATGCTCGATTCTGAGTCGGTCACATCATACCTAGGCAGATTTACACAGATTCAAGACGAGTTGGTCGTAGTCGGGGAGATTGTGAATCCTCACTTATTGGTGAGGACAGCTTACCAAACCTTGGGGTTCATTTGTACGAGGCATTGTAGCCTATAGGAGGTCATGCCTACCTCGGAGAGACTTTGGGACGACTTCGTACAGGAGGAGCTGAGATGCAGCTCGGGATCTTTAGGATAGCAGCGTATTTCTGAGGGTGATGAGGACCTTGCTCTGTGGACTAAGGGCAAGAAGAAGACTGGCAGAGGTGATAGACAGGGTCCCAAGGGAGGAGCTAAACCACAGCGGAGTGGCGGTGGGAAAGAGAGAGACATGAGCACAATGAGATGCTTTGCTTATGGAGAGGTGGGTCACTATGAAAGACAGTGTCCCAAGAAGAAGAAGAAGAAGAAGCAGGATGGTATTGCAGCGACAACAGAGGAGGAGGAGTTCGATGCTCAGTTTGCAAGAGAGTGTGCATTCGTCAGTTGTTGTTCGTCAGTATATACACCATCCAGTGGCAGGTGGGGAGACAGAGTTGAGGAGGACCTATTGACTCAGAGTATTGATTCAGAGGGAGCTCAGACTTAATTTTCTAGGTCACCATCTTCAGGGGTGACTGGTCCACCCGGGACAACTTCAGTTTCAGAGTTGTCGAGCAGACAGAGAGTTGGTGCAACAACTTCAGAGCATCAGAGATTGATGAGGAGGAGTAAGGCATCATAGAGGCTTGGGCCTCACTTGGCTATGGAGACGAGCAGATCAACTTTAGGTTCCACTTCAGGTGGAAGTCACTTGGTGAGAGACCAAGTTGAGGATCTTGGTGAGATGCCAAGGTCCAGATACTCTTGGTGAGATGCCAAAAGAGAGACTCTTGGTGAGATGCCAAGAGTAGTGACCGTTGGTGAGATGCCATGAGGTAGAAATCCTTGGTGAGATGCCAAGGTTGAGATCTTTAGTGTGGTGCCAAGATCTAGTTGATCTTGGATAGGTGGAGATGCACTTCCATCTATAGATCAAGCAAGTTGAGCAGATGTGTGTCAGAGACCACTTGTGATTATCAGGGTACAGCCATACCCACCGAGTATTATCCAGCAGGCAACCATGTCCATTGCAGGGATGAGATTGGGGATGAATGGCACTTTCCTCAGTAAGAGGGAGTGTTGAGATTTGGGTACCTTGGAAAGTGGTCTCGTTGTGGTTGTGGGTCTCTAACCACAAGAGGGAAATATTTGACCCATTGTGCCTTATACTTTAAGTCTAATTTCACTTTGACATTTTCCTAAGTGAAAAGGGTGAAATTTGTCACTTGAGTGAAAAGTGGCTATTAATTCACTTTGTGGATGAATTGGGGGACATAAAGTGAACTATGGAAACTTAACCCAAAGTGGGTTTTGAGTTGAGATTCTTTTTGAGAGATCTCAACCATTGATTAGGGATGGCTTGGGATGATCCTAGCCATCCATTTTTTAGGTTTCCTTATGATTCC